>JAODJU010000046.1:11545157-11555900 GCA_026776725.1 Gnathonemus echidnorhynchus
ATGAATTATTAAATATTAAGTACTATTTAGGTACCACTTTACAATAAGGCTCCCTTTTGCCACTTGTAAATGGTTGTAACTCATGAATAAAAAGAAAACTGCATTATAACATGTTTAAATTGTCTATTAATAATTTACAAAGTGTTACAACCTAATTAATAACCAGATTATAAACCATTCATAAACCCTTTGAAAATTGGCACCCTATTTATTATATTATTTGCCCTACTATCATCAAATTATGAAGAAATCAAACTTACATTAATCATTGTTAGGAACTTTAATTTGCACAACTAAATATTTTTTGAAAAAGACTCTTACCTTCACTGCTGGTCTTCTAGGACTCGATGGTACCTCTGCTTGGCTGCTAAGGCTTCTTATGGTTCCTTAGGGAAAAGTGGCCCCACCTGACCTCAATACCATTGGCTGTTGCTGACAATTAGGTGACTTGCCATTGGTCAGTATGGACTGTCAATCAATGTGTGCTGGCATGTTGGCTGACCCTTGATGCTTGGCTTGCCACCAAGATGCTCTTCTCAAAGTCCAAGAGCCTTCTGTGGGGGACTGCTGACTCTACAAACATGCACACTGTGTAGCTCTTTATCTGTCAATCTGATTTCCAATGCAGGGGACATTCATTTCAAAGACATGCAAAATATTTAACTGAAAGGATGACAACATTCAACATTAAGAGTAAAGATGACACTACATGACTGTTTTATAAAATAAGGTTAGGGAAATAAGGTCTTCTCAAGCATTCCACTGTAAATTCTTGAACATACCAAACAGACTTTCTTTCTCAGTCAGTGGGTAGGTATCTATAGATGGAAGGTTTAATTTAAAATAAATTAAATTTATCTCATTAGGCAAAGCCCCTAACCTTCCAAATATTTAATTACCTTGCTTAGACGGTACAATAATTTTTTTTTTAACGTGGTACAACTTTTGGTGTCCAGTGTGGTGGTCCAACATCTCAGAAGTAACCACCTTCCAGGGATTTTCATACACACCTTGTTAATGAAAAAGAAAAATGGTCAGCCTTGTTCAAACAACAGGAAGGTCACAAGTGGAAAAACAACAGCCCAGTACAACAGTTGTGTAAGAACGTTTTCCCCGAATACAAATGGGTCCTACAGAAATGTGTCCTACCCAGTACTAGCTACTGTCTATGTTCCTAATAATATAATTTATTAAGTCTTGCATTTCATTAAATCAATTAATTTGCTTCATATTTGAAACAACCCATGAACTCATTAGAGAGTATAAAACAAAGAACTAGTTTTGAGATGACTTGACAAGACTTCGAATGTTGTACTAAAAAATTAGTAAAATGATACCAAACCGGGGTTTATACATAGTAGGACTATTATTCTGCAGCAGGAGGTAACCTAATGCATCGATTTCATGAGACGTCACATTCCAAGAAACTGGTACCGGGGGTCAAATTCAATCAGTGAGTAATTCTACAGAGGAAACCAACAGCACGGCACGTAGAGAACCTTCCAGAGATATACACCAAATACCCAGCAGATAAGGCACGTTGTCATATTAACCAGTTAATCATGGAAGTGTTGCTTCACGCTTCTTCTTGGTCTTTTCTTCTTGACGTTTTGAGGCATCCATGGAGTTTAAACGTGAAGCACCCACGTTCTCCACAGTGGGGCTCCGGCCATCAAACCATGAAACATCCATGGCTGGTCAGGTCACCCCCTCCTCCCTGACCTGAATCATCATCTTGTGACGGTAAATAAATGGAATGTATGAGATTATCAGAGGCTGACGAGGGCTCAGCCCACAGTTTTGGTTCTGATATGACTGAAAACAAAACACCCCGATACATTGTATGCTTCATCAGAGGTATTTGCCAACACTGACTCACATGACTGTTGTCTCCTATGAAATTCTCATACAGTGCATTATATTTATTCATTTGTTTATTTACTTTTATTTCAAACAGTTCCAAACGACGCGTAGACAAAACTCCAACCGATAAAAACTGAAAGAAAAATATCTGATTTCATGTGCAGATGAAACAAAACTTATTAATTCCTACAAACAATTCATTACTCACATTTTTTGTTTGCTACTCAGTAGTGTCAAATATAATTTTAAAATATGTGTCCCGCTATACTCCATCCTATAAACAACCACAAACATCATGGATTTACAGACACAATTCAAGTTAAGTAGCTTCACCAGAGGCACAAAAACATCCTGTCTTCCACAAAATTAGCTGTTGATAGAACACATTCCCTAAGCAACCCACTCCCCTTAATCACTGCTGATTGCTGATTATGACTCTATATCATTCACCACATGTACTATTAGAACATGAGCATCTACCTTTGTGATACATTTCATGGGATTGTATTAACTTTTGATTTGCAAAACGTTTGCTTGGATGTTTATGATGGATCTGATTGGCCAGGCAAATGATCAACTTAAGCTTTTCTTCTGAGCCAGTTCGCTTTCTCCTGCTTAATCAGAGGTGATGCCTGTCTTTCCATTGTGTCTCAGAAGATTGTAAGAAATCAGAGAGCCTTGATAGCAGAAACATGTCAGCTAAACAAGCGAAGGGGTCAATGTTCACGACTATCTTCCCAACTGATTCTTTATGGCATTGAAACTGTGGGACCCAATCACTAAGGGCAAGGAGCAGATCTAGTTGGCAAGATATGGGTAGGTCCCGTTTACCCTACCATTTCTCAATACCATACTAAATACTGCGCAAGAAACCGTACTAAGCCCCGCTAAGATGAAATGCCGACCAAAATTTCCACAACATTAATGTGCAACAGCAGCACAACAATGCAACAGGAGTACAATATAGTATACGAGTGGATTAGCTCCAAATCGGCTTAGGATCAGCATTTAATGCAATATAAATTATATGATTATTTTGCATTGTACTATTATTATACCTATGAAAGTCATGATCACAATGGCAAGGAACTTTCTAAATAAGTGAACAGAGAAAACAACAAAACTAATGCTGCAATGAAAGGCATTTTGTTCTAAGAGAGGAGAGGAGATGGACCCTGTTTTGTGCATGTTTTCATTTATAACTTTCCCTAAATCTCAAGCTAATTCTTTGTCAGGCATTTCTGATGCTTTGTCCTTCGTTATTAAGTCGGGTCAACTCTGAGGGATATCTACATAATTGTCAACTCAAGAGCACTGAAGCAGGCCACAAGGTAACAAAATGACTCAGATTTACCACAATTATCCCCAAAAAAGGTGGAAGAAAAACAAAGAAAATCTGAGCTTGTGAGCTCTGCAGCCCCCAGGAACAGCTGGTGTAATCACAATTCACATCTCTGTTAGGACAGTATTTCCCAATCTGGTCCTCGGGGACCCATAGATGGTCCACGTTTTTGCTCCCTCCCAGCCCAGGCAAAAATGTAGACTGTCTGGCTGGGAGCTGGGAGGGAGCATAAACGTGGACCATCTATGAGTCCCAAGGAACAGACTGGGAAGCATTGGTTTAGAATATGAATTTATGATAGCGAGGCCTTGCCAACCTAATGACCCTTATGTGGTACAGTGAGCGGTAATGAACCAAGGAGACAAAAGTTTTCAGAAATCATCACCAGCATGTTGCCAGGTGGCTCTTGTGTATTTTGCTTTAACTCCTTATTTTATAACTTCTTTATCTCCATGTTTATTTTTCAGTATCCATGCAGCCCCCCCCCCCATTAATTCTATGATTCAATGCATGATGCATGGTAACTAGCTGCTATAGTTGCAAGAACAAAGAGAGATGAGAGAAATGCACTGTGTGTATTTTTCTGCATGCATGTTTCCTTATTTATGAGCGGCTAACGTTACTACAGTCATTAAAGGATATTGTGTAGCTCTGTGGGTCAGGCCTGTGATCGAATGGCCACCGGTTGGAAGCCCATCTCTGGGAAAGAGATTTCACTGTTGGGCCCGTGACCAAGGTTTAGGGACTTAGCCATGCAGTTTTAAAATGGGTTTCAACCCCCTCTGAAATTATTTTTATTACTGATCAAGCACGTAGCCAGGAATTAAAATTACTATTGTCATAACCCCCATTGCTCCAGGGACGGCTTTCTCTGTTGTACGTCACTTTAGATAAGTGCTTCTGCCAAATAAGTTCATGTAAAGTGTTCAGCAGCAATTGTTTCTGCATTTCTCACTTCTGTTTTCTACATTCTTCTGGTGTTCTGAACCTTGTGCCTCACTATTGTATGGTGAAATGAAAAAAAAATAGCTTCCACTTCAAAAAATTGCCTGAGAAGAATAGTTTCTTTTTGCTTTTCTTAATAAAGATATCGGGTGACTATTTTTATTTAGATAAATAACTAAATAATATAAAATAAAATGATGGACACAGTAGCTAACTTGTAATCAACCCAGATCACATATCCTGCTGACATACTTTAAATTGGATGCAGCTGATGCTACTGAGAAGATTTGCAGCTATACATGAGGATATAGCAGCAACGCGTGTTAAAATATCTGGATTGTAAATGTCACACAGTTAATTTGCATGAGTTCCCAGCGGAGCTGTCCATTATGCAGTTTGGCTCGCCGCCTAGTGTCCATTCAGTGCCACTGCAACGAGATTATTCAGATTTGACAGGAAGGGCACATTATGGAAAACAAAAACCACTCAACTTCCCTGTAAGACTTACTTTGGACAGGAACCCACATGGCATGCATTCTAGGAAGGAACAGTGACTATTTAGGTATGGAGACTTGTTTAACGGCAATTTCAAATTTAGCTCAGTGGAAAACTGCACTGGTATCAGGTGTTGGAAAGGATTGCAATAGGGTGTGGATTCAGGCATCAAGCTCTGGGGCCGGAGAAAAAAGGAAGCTACTTTGGTAAGCACCGGTGAGATTGATCATCCATCCATCCATCCATCCATCCATCTTCTATAACTGCTTATCCAGCAGTCACACACTGTAGGCAATTAGGAGACATCAGTTTATCTAACTGCATGTTTTTCAACTGTATAAAATCATGTATTTCAAAAATGTAATTTATAGTTATCAGTGAAAACCTCAAAAAAAAAGCGATCTAAGCAGTTCATGCGCAAATGTCCGACGTCTGAAAAAGCTATTGGCTGCATGCCAAAGAAAAGTCGAAACATGAATAAATGATGCTAAATTTTATTGTCATCCGGTAGCGTAGTTTACAACGTCTTCACTGCAGCTGTTTCTGTTTGTGTCTGCTTAGCATATGCGAGAAGCAACAAAGTAAAAAAAAAAACGGTGCCTCACGATAAGACCCCATTCGGGGACATTTCCATAGCAACCACAGCTGTAATTTCTCATAAATGCGACGCTCACTCGGCACTCACTGCAAGGCATGATGAGAGCAAGTTAAAGTAATTACTTGCATTTAGGCAAAAAAAAAAAAGTTTGTATTTAATTTGTTTACTTTTAAGTTTCAAAGAAAACATTGTCTGTATATAAGATAGTTTGGAATACTTATAAGATATAAAATCCTGAAGTAAAAGTCATGCCAATTTTTAGCAATTTATAGTAATCGCCTCCTTTTAAATTTGCACATAACTGCCGCAATTATTGATACTTAAGTTTTTTTTTTTTTATTAATGTGTCCCCATCACTCTGGTGTCCTTGTTTAACTGCAAAAATCTACCAGCCTTCTTCATTTACTTCTGCTTTCCCCTGATTTATAAACATTATTGATCCTACTTGAGAACTGAAAAGTACGTGCGTATGAAAGGCGCACGTTAGCAGAGTGTCCCCTAATCCGCAACCCTCCAAGGGTCAGACCATAAGCGTTTCCACGTCCAGTTTAGCGGGAGGGGGGTTCAGTCACAAATAGTTCCAAATAGTTTTTGGAAAAGTATTTAGCGATTTGCCCCAGATTTTCGTAAACATTTCGTACCTCCGGCAAACTTTACCATAGAGATCTCCACTCTCGGCAAATCTAATCATTTTTTGGGGAGCGGGGATTACGTCACACACATACACACACACACAGACACACACACATAAAGGTCAAATCCTACAATCGCTCCTGGGTCACATTATTTCCATGACGATCCAAATGAAATTCTTATTGACGCAGCGCCCATCACTATGACCACTGGAATTAGTGCTGCGGTATTCCCAGGCTTTAGACAGGTGCTATGATTTAAATTAATATTTTGGACCAAGGATTAGCGATTACGGATTATTGCCATAACCAGACGCCTAAATAAACCGGGAGACTGTGCATCGACTCAGTATTCAGATTCTACTAGAGGATCACGGGGTTAATGCTGAAGCTGCTTAATTGTGGCAAGGTTGTCAACTTTGGTCAGACGGCTGGCGCGAGATTTTTAATTCGAAACAATCATCATATACATGTGCATGCATTTACATGTATGTGACAGATTTATTACATTGTTAATAGTTTGTCGGGTTTGCAAACTACCCCAATGTTTTTGATGTAGCTAATCTTAGATTT
This sequence comes from Gnathonemus echidnorhynchus, assembly GCA_026776725.1. Classification (NCBI taxonomy): domain Eukaryota; kingdom Metazoa; phylum Chordata; class Actinopteri; order Osteoglossiformes; family Mormyridae; genus Gnathonemus; species Gnathonemus echidnorhynchus. The sequence goes on from JAODJU010000046.1 coordinate 11,551,606, forward strand.
ATAATGGAATAATAAGAGTTCCTGCGTGAGAGTTGGCAACCCTGTTGTGGATCCATAAATCCACCAAACATTTCGTTTAATATGCAAGTTTCTCGCCATTGAAAATGTACAAAGACTGACCATGCAAAGTGGTCTCATAACTAGGTTATTTTATAATAAAAATGGTGAGGTTAGCATTTTTGGTATAGGCTACTCTAATTCTGGAGATCATTAAACTTTTTTTTTTTTCAAGCACGTACATTAGTTTTGCATGTTACATGTTTGCATTTCCCCCACAGATTTCAACTTTTACTTGCATAACTTATAGTTGCCACAGATATCATGGTTTCAAAACGCTTCTTCAAAAACAGTGCAGGCAGTGCAGATCTTTCATTTAACCTCGCGAAAGAATAATCCCTAAAGATTTTATAGGCAAAAAGGCAAAATTGTCACTTTGCATAAAAAGTAAGAAAAGTGAAAAGCTAAAAATATTGGAAAAATCAGTCTACAATGTAGTATCTTTTTATCATTTTAAGAGTGCACTGTGAATTAATAATTTCGTAAAACTCGCATTCTCAGAAGCTCATTTTTGGATCCTGTCTCTCCCGTGAGTGACCAGAGGAAATCTCACTCGGAGAGAACTCGGCTTCCGAAGCTCGCGTGGCCCCGCCCTCTGCCTATGATTGACAGCCAGGCGGACTAATCCCCGCTAAGTCCAGCGGGATCGGCATCATTCTTAAAACGCTGTCAGGACAATCCCGTTATTTTTAATTGCCCGTATCCCGTAACTCCTCAGCCTTTTGTCGTATCGTTTGTTTCGCTGTTCGTAGGTGGAAACTTTCCCGTCCGATTGCTGCCCCCCCCATAGCTGTAGCGTCTTTCCTTTTCCTCCTTTTATTTCCTCGGCGTTTCATTTAAACAATGGAATCTATTCGTCCTCAGCGACTTCAGCCGGGGATCGGATTTGGAGCTGGCTCGACCGGGACGCTGCGCTCCTCGCTCCGGCCTGGGGTCACCGTCCCCACCGCTCCTCCGCAGCCACCCTCGGTGTGCCTGTCGGCTTCCTCCGGGCCGCCCCCGCCTCCGCCGCCGCTGCAGCTGCACAGCCTCGGGGTCGGTGTGATGGGGAGCAGCGGTCTGGGAGCGGCGGGGATGGCGGGGCTCGGACTCTGCAATCCGGGGAACCCGACTGTGCTGCGGGAGGCGGTGGAGGCGGTGGTGAGAAGCTTCGCTAAGCACACCCAAGGATATGGCAGAGGTAAGACGGAAAATATGTCGCCTAATTTAGATTTACAGTTTTATTCACGTTTCCAGTGCACCTCTCAGCTGCAGTGTTACTAAAAACTGAAAATAACTTGTTTCAACATGTCTAGCGTGTTCTTCCTGTACTTATGTCTATTATTATTAATCACTATTAAAGAGATACATGCACTTATTTGCCGCAGAAACAAATGTACTACAGATTTGCAATTTATAACGTAATATTTGTTCTCTCTGTACCAGTATATCATGTTAGATTTAAATATGTGTAGTATATTTGTAATATATTTACATATTTGCAGATTCACATCAAGATTGCACATATATGGTATGTTGCATATAGTATGTAATGTTTTTGTCATGCATTCTCCTTTGGGTGTGTTGGTGAGTGAGTGACTCTGTGAATAAATAAATAATTATGAATGTCCAATCAAGTACCGCAATTTCCCCTAAAAGTGGGGAAATCTTCTTCGTGCGAGCTTTCATGGGACACCATCTCTGGCCCAAGGAAGGCGCCTGCTTACCATTCTCAGCTGGTCTGTATGTCTGTTGATTTTCGAAATAAACACCCCCCCCCCCTTCTGCAGGCAGACAGTTTACAAACATCTTTGCAACATGACCTACATTGCGTGGTTTGGTGATCACATATTGCAGTGCTTGCATGCTCATTATAACCAGAGGATTCGGTCAGATTGAATAGTAAGGATATATGATGATGAGTAGACTGACGACAGTGTTTCAGCAGATGTTAGATAACTGACAAAATAACACAGCTTTATGAAAAGCAAGACTTCTTTGGATGTGTTTCAAGTGCCTGTGATGTGTAAGGGATCTGGAATCATCTAGGTCCTTTTAATGATATGAATCAAGGTCAGCTTGTTTGTAAACAATCTCATTTCATATGTTACACAGTCCAGTCCTTGATTTTACTAGTTTTCTCGCTTTTTAAATGCAGCTCAGGGAAGCTGCTCAGGAATTGTGCTGCACTTCCTAAACGAAGGGTCAGTCATCCTCTGGGTACTTTAAATATGATTTAAGCAGAATAGTTTTGATGTTGAAAGAAGAAATTCCTTTGGGATATTCGTAGAGCAGCCCATCCCCATCTCCCCCTCTGTGCCGGCAGAATTCCGTAATCTTTGACTCCTAATGAGTTCTGCTGTTTTTTTGTGGTTAACCCAGTACTGCTGGGAATGTGGCCTGTAATAATACGACCTGCATTAAAGAATGTCTAAGCGCTTTTCCCTTGCGCCAGACCAATGGTAATTCCACAGGGGAGGAACTGTCTCACCTGTAGCTAAGCCAGCCTACATCTTGTGCCGTCTATGGTGGAGGATTCCATGACCTGCTTATGAATGTTGTGATACATAGGGGTTAAACACACACACATGTGGTAAGAACATTCACAGTATTTTGAATGGGATCTTGTTTAAGGTCATTGTTGTACTGTCTTGTTCAGAATTTCGGATTTTCTAGTACACAGTGGCCTTTAATACTGTACAGCCACATGGGTGTTCCAGATGGAAGAGGGCCTCTTATTGGCCCACCACTGCTGTTTATAACAACAATGCCCATTTGTCCTTCAGTCATTCACAAACCAACCCGGGCCCAGTTTTCTGCCATTTTCAGTGAAATGGAAAGAAAAGCAGGTTTGGCGCGGTGCCTGTCTTATGGCTCCGTTGGGGTGCTGTTTTCAGATCACCAGCATCTGATGGGAGCCCATTTCTTATTTTTTTGTTTGCGACCGCGGCGCTTGGCTAACGATTTCGGCCCATAGTCATGGCAACCAACTCCGCGCCCCTTTTTGGTCGGCCGGCGTGGCGCAGCTCTGGCGGACTCCGGCGGCCGGTCCCTGTCACGGCGGGCTGACGGCTCTCCTTCTGCATCCCCCAGTGAACGTGGTGGAGGCCCTGCAGGAGTTCTGGCAGATGAAGCAGTCGCGTGGGGCCGACCTCAGGAACGGGGCGCTGGTGGTCTATGAGATGGTGCCCTCCAGCAGCCCGCCCTATGTCTGCTACGTCAGCCTTCCCGGGGGCAGCTGTTTTGGCAGCTTCCAGGTTAGTACCCCCCCCCCAGAGATCTGGCTTAGAGCAGGAGCCAACCTGCCCAAGAGCTTCTTGGCATCAGGGCAGTTCAGGTGAAAAGGATGCTGGCCTGTCAGATTCAGCTCCATTTCAGAGACGTCTTTACATCATGGATGTTTTTCAGCTGCCCTAATATGTGATCATTTCTTAAATATAAAAGCAGGATGTTGCGTATAACTCTTGTGGTTTTTAATGTGTATTCAGTCACAGTGCCAGTACTGAGATATGTTTTTAATAAGCAGCATCTTGATCCTTTTATTGGTCCCCTGATATCTGATAAAATCGTTTAAAATTTTACTATGCAGTTGTGTAGCATAGGATACAGCGCTGATGTCACACATTTCTTTAGCTTACACTTAGGAAACGTTTACCAAGAAGCAGCTAAAATCTACTATCAGCACCTGCAGAGAAAAGTACTTTACTTTCATCTACTCTGACTGTACCTGAATTTCATGATTTTTTTGCTTTTATTTATGTTTAGTAAGCCAGGTATGTTGTGGCTGTTCCACCGTGGATCTAAACAAAATTTTGGGGCTCCTTAATCCTCATATTTGCATACAAAGAATCTAAACTTAAAAAAGCAGTAATTTAGGCGATAGAGATAATAGTCTAGAGGTCGTCTTCCAAAATGGCATCTTCTCAGCAGCTCTGATTTCACCGTGAACAGCCAACGATTTCTGAGAGGATGTGAACCTTGACCGCAGACCACAGATGTGGTCCACGGCTGCAGGACAGGACGGGTGCTGTGGGTGTCTGGGCGCATGAGGGTGGGGGGGGGGGGGGCTCGTGGGGGTGCATGGCATCAGGGGAATACAGCTGCGGGGTGGAGGGCCTGCGGGCTGCGGGGTTCCCCTCCTAGGCGGTCTGCGCGCAGCAGCATCTGGAGCGAGTCAGGGGTGGCTGTGGTCACGTCTGGAAGTTATTGTCAGAGCGGGGCTGGGTGCCGGCAGCACAGAGAGGGGCTTTTAGGGGAGG
>JAODJU010000046.1:11567512-11591963 GCA_026776725.1 Gnathonemus echidnorhynchus
TGTGTGTGTATATATATATATATATGTGTGTGTGTATATATATATGTGTGTGTGTATATATATATGTATGTGTGTGTGTATATATATATATGTGTGTGTGTATATATATGTGTGTGTGTATATATATATGTGTGTGTGTATATATATATGTGTATATATGTATGTGTGTGTGTGTATATATACATACATGCCTACACACACACACACACATATATATATATATATATATACATACATACATACATGCATATATATATATATACATACATGCATATATATATATATATTGTGTGTGTGTGTGTGTGTGTGTGTACGTATCCAGGATGGTACAGGTGTCTGATAACACATATTCATGTAGAACGTTTTGTTTTGTTAAATTGACTTTTTGTGAGGTGTGTACCTTGCTACGTTGATGATGATACATGTTCACTGTAAGTGAGAACAAGCTTGGCAACGAAGGGCAGCCACTTGTAGCGGCACCCAAGGAGCTGAGGCTTAAGGGTCTTGATCAGGGGCCCATCGATGTGCCAAGGCCGGGCTTGAACCGGGGACCGTCTGATCACAGGCACTGAGGCTTAGCCAACTGAACCTTAACTGTGTCCTGAAGGTCAAAGGTTCAAGCTTGGCCTTGCATCACTGGAGCAGTTGTAGCTAATGAAAGCATATGAACTTATATTATTGCTCCATCAGCTATAATAATATAAGTTCTTTTGCTTTCATTAGCTACAACTGCTTCAGTGGTGCTGGATGCTGGCTGACTGTGCTTTTGCCCTAAGCTGATGCACAGAACAGCATTTTCTCCAAAAGCATATTGTTCCTTTGCTAGGGTGCAAAATGTTGAACTGTATTTTTCATAGATGAAGGAGCCAGATCAAGAGTCAGAGAAGATTATGACACAGTAGAGCAAGATGGAGATGAACCAGGTCCACAGAGATGTAAGTATATGTAAGGGTTAAATAAATAAATAATATAATGCTTTGGGATGTATTCTACAAAGGCAATTTCTTCAGAATTATCTGAGTATTTTAGTGTGTTATGTAGTGGGGAATGTTAACTGTAAATATTTCTGTTCTATTGTGTCTGGTTTTATGAAATGACATTGTGCACATCTTCACTTTATGAAGGTTTATGAATATCCTCTTTGAGGGGTACCCTGCATTAGCCTAATGGTGTGGAAAAAACTAAAGCCAAAAATATCCCCCTTCCTTTCAGTGTGTGTCATTTGCATGTTCTCCCCTGCATGTTCTCCCCTGCATGTTCTCCCCTGCATGTTCTCCCCTGCATGTTCTCCCCTGCACGTTCTCTGGATTCTTCCTATTGTCCAAAGACTTGCAGTTAGGTTATTTAGCATCTGACGTGCTTAGTGTACAATATGTCTGTGTGTATGCTCTGTAATAAACTGGCGTCCATAAATGGTTGAAAGATAGATAACAGTTAAGATATTTAAGCAGTTATGTGGTGCTCTTTTAAAGGATGTTACTGTTAAGAGCCTTTTTTGTTCAGGTAAAATAGATTTTTCATGGCTTTTCAATGGGATTCAAGGAAGAACTTGACTGGGTAAATTTTCTTATGGTGCTTCAGTTTTCAGCAAATTGAGACTGGTTTTTGTTTTTTGGCAGTACTTCCGAGAGAAATTGGGTGGCAAATTAAATTACCACAAGCTATAATGGTGCACCAAAATTTTAATAGCTTGGGTTAAGCAACAAACTATTGTAACCATGACACTATGGTCAGATAATACTTATGTACATTCGTAAAGTGTGGTTGCTAATGATTGTTAGCTGGGTAGAGTTGTTCATATCTCACTGTCCTCTGAGTATTGAAAGGGCCGTGGGACTTGTAGTCATTTGGAAGTCGTGGGTGTCTTGGTGAGAATTCATCTGCTGTGACGTGAACTGGAATTGGTGATTCCCATTGCCATTATAGCTGTGGAAGGCTGGATCCTGTTTGTGACCGGGGTGCACGAGGAGGCCACAGAGGAAGACATCCACGATAAGTTTGCGGAATTTGGTGAGATCAAGAATCTGCATCTGAACTTAGACCGGCGGACAGGGTACCTAAAGGTAACAATTGTGAATTCAATGAGATCCATTCAATACAGCAACTCGGTACAGTGGTTTCAGTGATAGTGAGCACTTTCCTGTTTCTGTTTGTATGGAGCAGTATAAACATTTTGAAATATGATACTCGGTCTGTGTAACTGTGGCAGAGATATGGGAAGTATCCAGTGAAGAACCATTTTCTGCACATTTGTACTGAAACAGAAGGTGGCAGTATTGCATCATTTTTGTGCACTGCAAAATATGTTTTCTGTAATGGGAGAAAAACAAGATATTAATCAACAAAGCCTAAAGCTATAGACACCAAGATATGATTAGGTGAAAGTATGTAACAGGAGTAAATTGCAAATTATGAAAAATCGCTGGAAATAATCACATAAATGTGTATTTGTAGTAACATTTTAATAATACCTGAGCAGAAATGGTTACATCAAATGTGGAATTTCAAGATGGAAAAACAAGTAAAACAGGGCCAGGAGAGATGAAAAGATCATTGTGTGCACATACGAGTGCATTAATGCTGCAGGGTGTTATATATAAGAATTAAGCAATGTTTTCCTATGTGTTGTATTATAAGTAGCTTCGAGGTCATTTTTGCTGCTTATGTTCTTTAAGTTGCTTCCTCTCGAGTCATGAGTTCGTTTTGCCTGCTGTACAGGGATATGCGCTGGTGGAGTACGAGACCTACAAAGAGGCCCTGGCTGCAATGGAGGGCCTGAATGGTCAGGACCTCATGGGTCAGCCAATCAGTGTGGACTGGTGCTTTGTCAGGGGCCCGCCCAAAAGCAAGAGAAGGTGAGAACGTCTGGGAGCCCTCAGTCGCTTGGATTGGTTTACAGCTGTTGTCCTGTATTTCTGTAAGGATTTAAACCTGCAAGCTGCTTCAGCTTTTAAGTACTGGCTTGGTTTTGAGGCAGTTCCTGACTTTCTGCATAAATATATTCTTTCTTGATCTGAAAGCTGTTTCAAATCTAGCATATTTGATGGGGTCTGCTGTCATCTGACGTTGAGAATGAGTGCCTCTTTCTTTTGACAGAGGTGGGCGGAGACGAAGCAGAAGCCCAGACAGGAGGCGGCGCTAATCCCTCCCTTCAGCGCTGCTATTGGCCAGAAGCGCATTAGTCACAGTGTCTACCATCCAGTGGAAAGGGAGAACACATTTTAGCTAGATGGAGTTGGCCCTTTCCCCTTGATTGGTTATTTTAGTAACTTTTTTCACATATTTGGTTTTTGTGTGCGGTGATATAGTAGCATAAGCGTCAGTTTTATTTAACCGCAATGAACTTTTATCTGTCTGATTAAACAGCTCTGTTCTCCAGAAAATAAATTTAGGACCAAAATTACATCAGTGCATAAAGCTTATAAATTTAAGGTTTTGCGGCCTTATCGTGGTCGCAGTCAGTCCATGAAGACCTAAAATGTACTTTAAAGGAGAATTCTCTCCGGCAGTTTGTACATTGTCAAGAATTTTGTTTTACATAATTAAATATGTTAGAAAATGTTTTTACTTGCACCTTTTTTGTGATCTGAAATTGCTTTGTTTTCTTGAAAGTCATATCAAGTTATGTTTTGTTTTTGTTTTTTTTGTCTTCAGCTTGTAGAGATCAGGTACTGGGTCACTGCAAAGAGCAGTTTACTCGGAACGGGTTGAACTGCTCTGGTTTATGGCAACTATTTGTTCACAAACTTAAGAATTTTGTGCAGGCAAGGAGTTGCACAATATACCTCAGTTTGAGGTGACTGAGTACTTAAATGCCTGGGGGCTGATGCCTGCTCTTAGCTTACAGACACTCAACAGAGCGATATTTAACCATAAACATGCTTTTGTTACTGGCCTCCCAGCTTAATCGAACCTGAAGTGCAGTCTGGCAGCGAAATCTGAAAAATCATCTAGGGAAATTGTAATTTTAGTGTAATGTATACATTAAATTGAAAGAGTTGCCTAGGTTACCATAGGAGTAGTTTCCTCTGATTTTGTATATGACTTACAGTTCGTGGAGGTTTGCTGCCCAGAAATTTTGTGCTGAAATTCGATAGTTTTTGGAATTCACTGGCACTTAACTGCCGCCTGTTGGCAAACAGACCGATTAGCCTGAAATGTTCTTTATTGACTTGCTAATTTGCTGCAGAGGTGTCCAACATGCATGGCCTTTATAATATGTTTTCCAGCTGGACAGACAGACATAAAAGGGATGTACAGCTTTTTTATTTATGAAAAAGTGATGAGAAGAGGTGAGTAAAATGTAAGAATACAGTGCATGATTGTTCAAGGAGTGAAATAGTTAAGAAAGAGTACATAGGATATTAGATATAAAAGCAGTTGAAAGTCTTTAGTGCAAACTGTCTCAGTGTGTGAGAGGGAGTGTATGTAAAATATGGGAAGAGCTGAGCAGTGAACCGAAATAGGAAAGGAGCAAGTCCTCCACGGTGATTAAGCTGAACTGTTTTGAGTCACTGAAGGCATCCCAGGCAACAGGGTAGGATGAGATGAGTATGGAAAGTGCAAGTCAAGCGGGAGAATCTCTTTAGTAAATGGCAGGAGATGTTACATGAACTGGGTTAGGAAGCAGGTAATTCAGGCTAAATACTGCATACATGCCGGTACCTACCATTGAGGACACAGGTCAAGTCCTCAGTCTTTTTTTTCTGCAACTCCAATGGCCGTGATCCATTACAGGGCACAGCCCGGAAGGGGTAACACTTGACTTTGGTATTGCAAAAATCCTGGCTACAGCTCTGACTGCATATATACACACAGAAAATCAAGCTTTGTATATTTTAAAATTGGAATATTCTGATGGTGTAATTGTACTACATTCCTATGTGTGACTAACCTAAGAATATAACGGTAGAATTACTGATCTTTTCTAGTGATCAAAACTGAAAAAAAAAATCTTGATATCCTTTAGTTTGCATGAAATTAGTTATGTACATAACTACACTCAGAGACTGTGGCAATATATTTTCTATGTTGTTTAATTTCAGTAGAATTGATCTGAATAAATGAACAGAAATGTGTGACTATACAGTACGTCCCAACAAAAATCAGTGCTAAATGCAAGATGAATGCAGACAAAGCTTGGCAAAGTGAAGAATTAATCCGAAGACTACGTGGAGTAAGGTGTTTAGACCATTATGGGCCGGTTTCCCGAACAAGGATTAAGACTAGTCTTGGACTAAATTGCCATTTCAATGGAGATTCACCATTGTAACTCAAAGATAGTCTAGGCTTAGGCTTAATCCTTGACTGGGAAACTGGCCAAAAAAGTCCAGATAAACCTTCCAGCAATTCAATCCATTTCATCGTCAACATAATACGTAAATCTAAAGTAGATTTTCGTATAACGGAGTGCAGGTGATCGGGTCCATTAGAGTTCGATTAAGTTCGATTTAACGTCATATTCTGAAATGTAAGGTGATAACATTCATATTAACTCCGTATGACATTAAACGTCTATATCAAACTTCAGCAAGTCTAAAGTAATTAATCCGGTTATATAACACAGTAAGTTTTATCTTCCAAAGTATGCATGTAAAGCGCCTGCTACCGATGACATCATCACTGAGCAAGCCTTTTCAAACTCCGGTGTTGCCCCCTGTCAGTCAATGCCGCATGGTCCAAATTATACGCTCTTCAGATCCGATAACTCCGTCTTTCTCGTTATATAGCCAATCGCCGTGTGCGAAGTTAATTATTATTCTTTTCTAGTTGGTTCTTTGGTCACCTGGGCAGACCAAGCACCTGGACACCCTGAGCAGATAAGGCATTCTGCTGTTATTGGCTTAGGGAGTAAAGACATACTGACCAATCGCCATCGAATGCGATGGGTACTCGTTAAACCGCACAGTCGTCAATTTCTATCCTCTATTTACCTACCAATGCAGGGTCTACAGTTGAGATAAAGGTCAGTGATTGGATGTCTCGCCTTTTTTGAGAAGACCCAATCCTTTTGCGGAATGGCGACCTAAACTGGTTGTTTATTGGCTCCCTGAAATGTCACTCATATCGTCCCAGTGACCGACAAGCTAGAGACTGTGGGCTCCTTCGGGTGGGCGGGTCTAAGCAGCGCCTGGGTTGACATTGTTGTTATTGTAAGTAACTAAGAAATCACTTTGGCTCCTTTTTAGTTGCGGGAATAAAGCTTCTTTTCTGTGGGATTTCTGCGGCGTCAGTAATAAAGTGGCTTCGAAGGAGTGAACGTTGCGATTTGAGATCTGAAAAGTGGCTGCAGAGGAGATGAAAATGAGAACACCGAGGCCGCTCAAGGTAAGCGGTGGTTTATGTGGTCTGTAGCAGCAGAAAGAGTTCTGTCAGGTCCTCGGGGGCCTAAAGCGGGCGGCGGATCGGTCACGGAAGGCCCCGGGGTGGCTCTCTCCGACATCTCCACCCCGGCTGGCGTCTGCTGCTGTTTATCCGGGAGCCGAAAGCGTCCTCGGCCGCTCCGGGGCGTGTTGAGGCGAGTGGCAGACGGTCGATCGATGTGCGGCTAGCAGTTAGCGTCGCCGACTGGCTGCATTGTCCTCCGCTAAAGGCTAAGCGAGTTAACAGCCCGACTCGACCAGCTAGTTAGTGCTGAGTTTCGGTCTTGTTTGCTTCGGACATAATCCGTAAACGAAATCTAGGGGTAAAAACAACCAAGTCCCACTTCATCGGGATAATTTACACCGTAGTGAGGTTACTGTTTCCGATATATGTTTTTTACGGAACCTCAAATACACCCAGACGCCTGCTTATGAATTGAAATCGCTGTATCCATAATGAATAAGAACTTGAAAGTTGTCGCAAACAGAAAAGGGAGGTGGAGGTAATCACCTTTTGATGGCTTTCAATGTACATTTTCAGCTCTTTAGCACTTTTATTGTTTGTTTGTTAATAATTATTAACTTTTTGCCTACCTAAAATAGGTTATGGAACCAACCAGAACATGAATGTATTGAAATCGATTACCAAGATGGATAATATGCATGTAGATATTTGTAATATAACATTATTCTTGGTCATTACTAAAATCAGAACTTTATGGAAGTATCTAACAATGGTTTATTCTGGTTAGCATCTGATTTTGCTGTAAACATGACTTCCAATAGTCTGTCTGGTTTCTGGCCACGTCCAGCTAGGCCAAGAACATTTGAAGGTCTAGCATTTATAAAAATGCATTGGATGTTATAGTCGTCATTTAATAGTGATTATCTGCTATGCAGTGCCATTAGACCACTCTAAAACTGTGTGCTTGCTCTCCTTGTCTGCGTTGCTGTATCGCTCACATGAAGTAAAACCTTTGCTGCTTTCGTTATCATCTGATAACCACACGAGCCACACAAGGGGGTGAAAGAGACACACACTATTTTTCACATGCTGATTACAATCTCTTCCCCACTGTCAATACAGATCTCAGACAAGATGAGGTGGGGAATTGTACCAGGGATCTGTACAAGGCTTACGTGGGCTCTTAACTGGAAGCATCTATGATGTAAAAGCAGGCACTGGGCCTCCGAACGGGCCTTCAGGTCCCCTGCCATGCACAGACCCGGCCAGGATCAGTCCAGGTGTAGCTTTACTCTCCGGCTTCAATTATTCAGGCTCTCATTTACGAGTTCTTTTGTCAGCATGTTGTCCTGCATGGGCGGCCAAGCTGAAATGAGAAACTGGGACAGGTAAGCACGCTCTGCAGGAGCGTCTGGGACATGCCTGCCTTCCTATCAGTAGCCCTGGCTCAGGACGGATTCGTTTTGCACCCCTTTTTGTGAGATGTATCCATAGGTGGGGGAATTCTTATTTTCCCACGTGGTTCATTAAGAAATACTAGATGGTACTTGGGGACATTCTGGGGTATGAGTCTGGCTTCCCCCCTCCCTGCCTCTCGCATAAGAAACAGATATTGGAGTATCCTGCCCGCTACTCGCTTTGGTGCCTGGTGGTTAAAATTATTGATATTTCCTGTGCCGAGAGGGTCCTTTTTATTTTTACGTTCACTGAAAATGGATCCGACGGGTGAAAAGTCTGGGAAGGAAATTGTGAGAGAGCTGGGAAGTTCCCAGTCCCTGATCAGACTTCTCCAGTCATGCCTCCAGTTCCTCCGGCCTCATGCACAGCTTTGACACTGGCGTGCTTCTGTTTGCGAGTTGCTGCACAGATTCTCATAGGAGAGCTTGGAAATGCGGAGTAAGTGTCATCTGTCTTCTCTTCCATTTTCCTCGGCCTCTGGTATGGTCGGCATGCAACAAGAACAGAGTCGCGGTGGACTGAGATGGGGGTAGTTCTGCAGCGCTGATATGATCTGTCCGAGTCTGTGCCTGGACCTCAGTACACACTCGGACTGTTATGTAAGACGCGGGCAGCGCGTGATGCCCCTGAAGCTTTCAGGGCTACATCTTCAGGCAGCCATTGTTCTACTGAATGTTGGTGGTCTATCTCTCAGTCACCATGACAGCTCCTATCAATATTTGCAGCCTCCAAGGAGGTCAGAAAATGCTTAGTATTTTTCTTTCCTTTTTTTTTTGGTAAGTCTGCGGATGTCAGCTGCATCGATGCTTCTTATCAGGTCAAAGAAATTGTTGGCAGGTTTTTCGATCAGGTGACTCCCAGAATCGGTGTAGCCTTGGCCGTCCCGGTAGCTCTCAACTGACAGGCAAATATTTAGTTTGGGAAGGGTGTGTGTAGATAGAATGCGGTGAGCCTCCCGATCGAGGCCGGCCTCTGGTACGGCCCATTTGGTTTAAAAAAAAGAGGAGCTTCTGGAACACTGTGTGGTCCCCCCTCTGAGCTGTAGTGTCCACACACAGAATATACTGGTAGAGAAATTAGTTCTGAATGGATTATATCAAGCTGGCTTTGATTTTGGACTTTATTGTGTGTGGGTTGGCTTCCATTTCCATTCGAGCACCCAAATTGATACGCGATACTGCTGTCAGCACAGCGAGAAGTTACTGATGGGTGGGGCTGTGCAGGCATCTTGCACTTTCGTCTGCTCCTGCTTTGGCCTGTGACCTCCAATGTTTCGGGCATTTTCATCACTGTAAATACCAGTGAAACTGAGGCCCTGAATCACCACGGCTCCTGAATGGATACAGGCGTGTTTATGGGGGTATGTGCTGGGTTTGGGCGTGGCCACGTTGCCATGGCACCGAGCTGGTTTCAGCTGGCCGTCCCGGGCAGTTTGGCAGCCCGTGTGACCTTTTTTTTCTTTTTTTTTTCCTCTCCTCTTTTTCTACTCCATTAACGCAGCCGTCTGGCCAGATGGACATATTGGCTAAAGGAGAGGATTTCCACCCCATGTCCCTCGTGGCTCGACGCAGTAATGCTTGGACCACATTAGGCACAGAGATCACATCTCTGGGGACGCGACGCGCTTTCCTCTGCGTGGGTGACGTCATCAGGCTGGCAGCCAGCCGTTGACCCTGGCCCACTCCAGAGCGGCAGGATGGCATCCCGGCTGCGAGTGCCCGGCGTAGTGTGTGTGTGTGTGTGTGTATTTACCAGAGCAGGGTGAGCCCCTGAGGCAGGCGCATGAGCGAGGAACTGGCCCTCCATGTCTGTGTGTAAACACCACCCAGTCACGCGCCCTGCTATACGGGGGGTGGGGTACGTGTGATCCCGCGCTCGTTATGAGAGTGTAAATGTGGGGGCCGCAGTGTGAGGGACGTGCCCGCAATCTGTCATCTCCTCGAGTCCACGTTCTTCATGAGAGGGATGAAGATCTCAGGCTGTTGGGCAAGGCGCTGAAATGGAGGGAGAAGCGGTGGTTAGGCCTGCCATCGGCGGGGCAGGCCGCCGTTCGGGCTCAAGGTTGCACCAGCCTGCCTCCCGCTGAGCCGGGGGGGGGGGCGGCGTGCAGCCAGCCATTGGCTGCAGTTAAGGGGGCCTGATTTAGTAGCAATGTGCCTTTCAGGTTAAGTCGGATCGAAGCCGATGGGAGCCGAGTGCCCTGTTATAACGACCGGGAAGTTGGCAAAGTCTGGGTCAGGAGGACCAGGCCTGCTGTTAGGAGTGATGGTTTGCTTTGGGTTCTTTAGTATTTTTAATCATTGGGTTGGGGCAGTGAGACTCTTCACATCTGATGAAATATTCCGAATCTGGTGAGAACATCCATCCATCCAATTATCCAGCTGCTTTGGCTGGACAGGGCTGCTGGGGATTGAGCGCATTAACAGTAGGTAATATTTCAACATTAGTGTTAGCCAGATACCCAATGAGAATAAAATATCTACTTGTGCTTAAGGCTTCTTTGGTAAATTGGATCCATCCATCCATCCATCCATCCATCCATCATGCCTAAAGGCAAGTTTTTGGACTGTGGGAGCAAAGTCACACAGTGAAACCCTCAATCCTCAAGGAGTGAGGTCACATTGCCTCTGTCTGATCAGACATTGTTAGACCCTTTTTAATCAATTATATAACTTTTATAAACTCTTTTTGATACAAGAGTATGATAGACTATGTATTATATAATTGCATAATATGACTCATTTTCATCCAACCAAAAACCTGACATTCCTTTCTATACGATCTTTAGTTGGATTGTGGAGGTTTCTAGATGGCAAATGGATTTACCCCGATTTATCTGTTAATGGACGTGTGTCTTGATGTAGTGATTTATAATTGCACTAACGGGGATTAGTCCTGTATGTCGCCCTTTTACACCTCATTGTATACCTGATAGGTGCTGGTGGTCTCCTGTCTGGCGTTACTAATCTCCCATGATGTAGGATAATTTTATAACGTAGTTCTTGGTAATTTCAGATTATTTTAATGCATGATCACTCTTCAGAAGTCTCTTTTTAGATATTCTGGAACTGTATTATATGTTAATTTAGTTCCATTTTCATCTTAAGCTTAATCGACACCCACCAGTAATTTGCATATTTGATGACCCATTTGAATGTGGTTTTTAAGGTAATTGTAACGTTTTCAAACAATCTCAAAATTTCATATTTGAAAGTATATTGAGAGGCCTGGTAATTGTTGTCGTGTGGTCTGGACATTTTTGTCTATCTTGTAAATATTTTGAAGTTTCCTCAAAACAAATGAATTGATTTGCAATTTTTGCACATGGCCTCCTGACGTGACGTGACTCTGGCTTCTGGTCGGCATGGTTGTCTGCAGTTCAGCTGTGTTGTTTTTATGGTGGTTGCTCATATATCATGATCTGGATTCAACATATCAGTTTTAAATCCGTTGATGTTGGCTGACTGTTTTTTAATCTGTATTTTTTCTGATTTAAAATGCTTGCTGGGTCCATTTTAACATGGCTCTCACTTCTACGTCAATCTAGCTAACAAGCAGAACCATTTATCAAATAACTAACCTCTGAATGCTGCTGATGTGAACTTGGTTCTGTGTCTTTATAGTGCATTATAAGATAATAATACATAATGGAAAAAAACAACTGAAAAGCAAACAATATGAACATCAGGAACAGTATTTCAGGCTACAGACCATTCAAAAGAAGTACAACAAAACCAGAAAAGTGGGATTTTAAAATGCATAGATCCACATTACATTGCAGTGCATAGATCCACATTACATACCAGTCTGGCCTTAAGTAATAGAAAACCCAGTCAGAGGTCAAAGCAGTTTGCCTAATTAAAGACTGATTGTCAAAACTCGTTCATCTGAAATACTTTATATTAAGCTGTGCTCACTTATAAATTCATAGCTGTGGATCATAGTTTCGCTTCATCTATCATTTTTCCATAATGCTTCTCCAGTACAGGGACATTGGGCCGGGGTTTTATCACAGGAAGCACCGGGCGCAAGGCAGGGGAACACCCAGGCGGACACACACACATACACACACACAGACACAGTGGGCAGTTGAGAGACATCAATTCACCTAGCCATATGTTAATCGGCTGGGTGAAGAAACAGGAATGCATGGTAGAAACCTGTTTGAGCACCAGGGAGAACAAGTGAACTCCACACACAGCCTGGAGGCAAGATTCAGATCTCCAATCCTGAAGGTGTGAAGGTAGCAGCCCTACCCCCTGAGCCCGCAATCCTCATTTTCAGGTAGGGCTGGGCAATAATCGAAAATTAATCAAAAGCCAGCGTTTAGAACCTCTAATCGGCATAATGTTGCCCATGTTGGTTGCTTCTGTTTTTTGTTTGTTTGTTTTTTTGGTAAATTCTGTTAATATTTTCCCCAGTGCCTGTTCATGTAACGTCCCCTTAAAAACATACTATCGCGCATCTCGTCACATGACTCCACCCCGTCCAATCTGCAACATGGAAGCGACTTGCCAAAAACGAGCCAACAAGATGCAGCAGCAATACCCCAATAAGCTATATTTTATGTACAGTACTGTACTATATTGTAGAGTATTTAAATTATACACAGTTCAGTAATTTGTGAAGTACTGTAATTCGAAAAGCATTTGAAACAGCTGTTCTGAATTTTGAAAGTCAATAAAAATCAGTAAATAGCGACGCTGACCGTTTTATTCCCTTATTTGTGTAATAAATGTCAATCAGATGGTAATCTGCCTGAGACGTAAAGAAAAACGAAAAAAATGGGTTGTAATGATGATCTGCTTATAGTGATCAATTTCACCTAAACATTGATCACTATAAAGGATCTATGCCCTCGACACCATTATATCAACATTTGCTGTGCATCTCTAGTGTTGCCAGCAGATTATAGCTCATGGCTGGAGAGAAAGGAAGGATCAGTGACCAGGAGAGGAGTCTGGGGTGGCAACCTGGCTGCACCTCTTAAACTTGTTTTAATTATGTTTTTGGAATTTATTTATAGTTTGGTTTCGGGTGCCGGCCCCGTGCCTGTTTGCAAAGGCCGGCGACCAGGCGGCATCCTTTCACAGAACGGGGAGTTAATTCTTTTGCCGATACTTTACTTTAATGGCTGTTATTAATGAAACCGAATACCATAGCGTAAGGTGGAGCAAACCAGCGGTCCGGCGATTAAGGGCGTGTCACCCTACGAAGAGACCCAGAAGCCGTACGAGCAGCTAGCGGGGGGTGGGCGTGCGAGCGGCCTGAAGATCACGCCTCCCGCCTGTCCGCTGCGCTCAGTCAGCGGCGGCTGTAGCGGCTCATGGGCACCCAAAGGCTGTTAGTCATCACTGTCGCTTTCATCTCCCACCTTCATTGCATAAGTGTTTGCTTTTTTAATAAACATTTTTAAAAATGTAGACGTCTACCCATGACGGGCCTAGTCCCTGTGATTACGCATAGGGTGGTAAGAGAGTCATGAGACTGGATGCTGCTTCATTTCCAAAAAGTACGTGTCATGGGTATGACTAAAACTCTCCCATCTACTCATCTTCCACCTGCTTATCGAGTTTGGTGGTGTGGGGCTGCATCTGATCGCAGGCAGCATAGGGCACAAGGCAGGGGGGCCCTGGACGGGAGACCCCACACACAGTAGCACACTGTGAATGATTCGACAGTGGTGCTTCACCTAACTGCATGTCATTGGATTGTATGAGGAAACTGGATATAATTTGTTCAACTTGGGGAGAACAGATGCAATTAAACACCCAATTAAAGTAAGTGATTTATAGTTCGGTATCTATGTATGAAAGTTTGGGGAGAGAGGAGTCATTTAATCATTCAATACCTACATTTTATTGGCACTAATAAGCTAGAGTGAGATGAAGCTTGGTTAAAAAGTGTTATTTTTTATTATTACTAAGTTACAAATTTACATATGTTTTTGTAGTATGAAATGCCAGGGAAAGCGATCAATGTTAGCTGCACAGTTATCGTCTGTCATCACTGAGATCGGGTTAAAGGCAGAAAGCGACGCAGATTGTCGTTCCCTTACTTCCGGAGCATGCAGTCCGTATCCCTGCCAGAAACCAGGATGGGCGTGAAAACGCTTCGATTCCAGGGAAGATCCCAAGAAAGTGGGTGATATGAATAATTAATCTCCAGGTGAAACCTAATTAGAGTTTGCTCTGCTCAGGAGGAACTGAGTGTGGATGCCAGCTGCCTGGCCACCTGATACCGTGTTCAGGGCGCCTCTGTCCTGGCATGATGGGCACTCGCTGTACTGGACTGGGCACATATCCACACACACCTAAGGCTCTCTGGAAGGACATTGCGTTAAGGGCAACTTTACCACAAGTGTGAAATTTCGATTTGAGTCTGCACTGTGACATGCTGAATCTTCAGTTTGCAAAGCAGCTGTTTTTCTACTTGTTGGGATTATAATGTTCCTAATACTTTGGGTGTTGAGAAACCTGTTCTTACTCTTGGTTCTGTTTTGAAATGATTTAAGAGGCAACGCTTTGTTATTTTAAAGAAAGGTACTTGTGCAGGCAATTAACCGATGAGATACCCGCACAAGGAAACCTGTCATCTTGTATTAGCGCAAGTCTTTGACCTTTGACTTCTAACAGTGGAGTAAGGGCGCATTCGGGAATGGAAGAGGAGCAAGGTCGTAGTCAGGTCAGGGCAGGAGTCCTGTGCTGTGCTATAAAGCAAACAATGTAGCTGTGACATTTGATGACATTGCTGTCCTGCCAGGATTGCAGAAGCAGTCTCAACTTTTCATTGTCTTACATTACATTTTACCAGCCTCAGATGGTTAGGTGCTTCAGAGTTACGAGGCCTGACCTGTTACATGCACCCCTGGGTAGCTAGAGAGAGACAATAATTGGATAATGGAATCGGGGGATGGTGTCATTTATCAGCAAGATCAGGGAGCAGAATTTAATGACGCAGTATTTTTTTTTGTAATTTAATTTTTTTTTTTTTTTAAACATGTTTCTCCTTTCCATGTATGGATGTTGGCCTTAGAAGCTTCAGTCGAAGGTTCCCTGAGGTCACACGCTTGCTTTGCCGTCAGCAGCTGGGCTGTAACCCAGTTCTCCGTCTGGAGACAGAGTGGATGGAGTGTTTCCAAAACACTGAAGAAACGCAGGTCTGTCGGGTCGGATCCTGCTGCAAAGAAACTTTATGCCTCCAAGTTCAAGGTGAGGAGAAGCAACCTGCGCAGAATCCCTGTTTCCCATCTAGCTAAACCGCATCTGCGGTGGTTTCTGACCCGCTGAACAGCGTTTGAGGTGCTTCCATCTGAAATGATAAGTTGTTGAAAACAAGTGAAGGGGAAAAAAAAACATGGCTTTTCCATGTTGGCCAAATAAGGGCCGCCGTCCTACCCAGTGTTTAACGTTGGAGTTTCATGCAGGGGTAAAGCTGCTGAAAGAGTGTTTTTCTTGGACCCGGGCTGTCGGGTTACCCGCCGCTGAGAGCGACAGGAAACATTCTCTGAGAGACGGCATTTTGGCACTGAGGAACTGCCCCGAAATAGGCAGGTCGTGGTCAGTCGGGCAGGGCCTGGAGGATCCTAGGACAGGAGAATGCAGGCCTGTCACTCTCTGTATAAGATTTTTCCTGCAAATGCGTTCCTCAATAGTTGCTGACATTTCTGGTCATCTGTCTCCAGGAGTTAATGGAGCGCTGTGGCTTGTCCTCGCCGCTGCTTCGAAACCTTCATTCCCTGTGTGCTACTTTCGCACTTGGACCAGAAATTAGGCTGCAGTAACCATCCTACCAAGCAGCGTAGCAACTCATGGTGAATGAGGGTTAAATATAAAGACCAGCTCACAACAAATAAGTTATTACTCCTCCACACGTTGAGCAGGTGTGAGCACATGTGTTTGGGCTCTCGACAGACTGAGTGGACCTTGACGGCTCTTAGTCGTGCTCTATGATGCCCCCAGGCTGCAATCAAAACAGGTCAATGGCTATTAATCCCCAATAAACAAATCCCTTTAATTCTTAAGTGGGAAGATTAACAAGTATAATAAATTATACTGATCTTTTTGCATTGTTTTGCCTGTCATTTGCTATTTGCAACTATAAATGATTTTATGAGTATATATAAAAAAAATCAACCAGAATTCCATCAGATCCAGGCTACTACACACTTTATGCTCATTTTGTTGGTTTTAAACCCTTGTTCAGTTGTCCTTGGGGACTTTAAGGCTCCTGCAGCCCTTCCTCATAAGTGAATGAGTCTCGATGGGACCCCTCTCTCACAAGAGAGAATGATCCTGCCAGCTTTACCCAAACGTGGCTGACCAGCTATTGGGAAGGTAGCTGTGAAACGCAGACGCTCAAACCTGTTTCGGTGACGTTTAGTCCGTGATGGCACCAGGAAGCAGGTGGCTGTTTGGCTCTCGCTTCGCACAGAAATGAATATTCATGTGATTTTTGTTTTGTTTTGGACTTTATTTTTTTTAATGGTCTCGTCTGGCATGCTTGCTCCTGAGCTTGGCAATGCACTGGTTTCTAAGGAACGTCTGAAGAGCTTTTAGAAAACCACATAAATAATAGCAGCACACGGTTGAGCCATTTTCCTTGAAGCACCAGCCTTACAGCAGCAGGCGCCGTGCAACCTTAGAGGCATCTGTTTCTCCAAGGACAGCGTTTCTGTTTTCGTTTGGCTCCATCAGCTGCACCATGCAGAATCGATAAAGCTGTTAATGGGCACGTGCTCTTGGCTGGAGTGAGGAGATGCCAGGAGATCGCTCTCACGCCACACATCAGCCGGTTTGTGAGTGAGATTTAAAGATGACGTATCGGTCGCTCGATGCTAAAATATGTTATGGTTTACTGTGGAACTTGTCAGAATTTCCCCTCCCCCCACCTTTGTCTTTTGTGAGGTGGTGGGGGGGGGGGGGGTTGAAGCACAGCTCGGTTTCTGAAGCCTTAAGTGGTCCCGTGATGACCGACTCCATAAGCAGACCTTTAGGATGTGGGGGGGTCTGCCATCGTCTTCCAGGCGTCCCAAGGGGGGGCTTAGATGACACCGACTGGGGATTCAACGTACGTGCTGAGCAAGCGAGCCGAGGCGTGGGAGGAGGGAGAGAAGGCTGCTGGGGGGGGCTGGGTGCTGAGGTGCCATGGAGATGTTGGTGTGCTGAGTGGGTGCTGGAGGGAGAAGGGGCTCTGGAATGTTACTCCTGCTGCATTGCAGAGCTCTTTGCTTTGGATTTCTGCACAGGACTGGTTCACTCTCCGGCTGGATCTCCACGTCTCCTGAGTGCATGAATTCTCCCCGTCTGGATGCGCAAAGGAAAAACCAATAGTCGATGTTCAGACCTTTTTACGAAGTTCTCTGTCAAAGCGGAAAGCTGCAAAAGTGAGGGGCTTTCTGCGTCTGCTCAGCTCGTATTAGCCTCTGCGGACTGTCCCGTTTGAACCGCTCTACACATGACGGGCTTCCCCTATTCTACAAACCTCCAAAGCACGCAAAGTCATTCCCACAGGAATTCATACCAAATCCTGAAGCTGGTCTCGTGACTGTGTTTGGACGCTATAAAGCATGTGGAATGAAAGCTGAAGAATTTTCCTGCTTGGGATCGATAAAGTGTATCTGTTTACCTACCAATCTGTCTATGTAAATGAAAAGCGTTTCCCTTTCATCTGCGTTATAACAGTTCCTCCTCAGGCGTGCGATTCCTCCTCTTGTCATTTTTGTTATTTTGCACTTGATGTGCTACTTGATAGAGGCTGAGGATGCGGCTTTACTGTAGCTTTAGAAATCCTTGGCTGCCGTACAGCTTAATTCAGGTTAGCCCATGGCCACATGAGCACACACTCATGTTGTGCCGGGAGCCGAACCTGACATTTGCTCCCGTCTCTGAAGGTGGCCACGAATTGCGTGCAGAGCCAATGAAAACAAGCCCTTAGCGCGTTCTTCGGTGTCCTGCCCTCACTCCGGTAGCTGCTATTTTGGCACAAATAGTATGCTAAGTGTTAATGAAAAAAAGCCCACGGAGTAATGTAACCGACTCCCCTTTAAAGTAGAGTAATTTTGAAACCGAAAGATCAAACTCACCTGCAAACAATAGAAGTCTTTGTGGCTTGGTTCATTTGATTGACGTGGGGCGCATTTTCTGTTTAATACACACACACATACACACACTGCGATTTATTCGAGCACGCAGTACGTCAAGAGACACCACCATCATTCGGTCAAGACGACTGGACCTTCAGCCTTACCAACGTCGTCAACCAACTTGATGCTGCCCTTAATCCTTTCAGAGCTCCTCTCTAAGCATCCTCGAGCTACAGTCATCCATTAATAGCCTATAGTGCCCATGGGGCAGGACATGCAAACCACAGAAATGCTTTAACGCCCCAGAACGTTGAAGGTTGAGTCATGATTAATTATTGGCCATTTGCCAGTAAGCTTCCTCAAGTTCTGTATTCCTCTCCCAGTTTAGATATTTTGAACTGACTTTCAGTGCTTTCCTGAAGGTGCAAAACATCTCCACTTGTATTTGTTGCCACGCACCCTGCTGAACTTTTGTCAGCACAATGAGCTGCCAGTACCATTGAGGAGAACCTCCTGCCTGGGTTCTGCGGTGTGGGTGAGCTTCTGTCACCTCTGCCCCCGCTGGGCCACCGTAGGGCTGCTGTGGTGACGCTGCCGCTGCTGCGTAATGGCTGTAGAGACCTTGTGAATCAGTGCGTTAATGCTAGAGGTATGCACGTCACGGAGACACTCTAATTTTGGATGGCTTTCCTCGCTGGTCTGCGTCGAGGGAGAGAGTTTTGAACCTGACCTGGGATAAGGAGCTTCTTGAAATGATCAATAATATGATTTGATTAGGAGATTCTTTGTAGATTTAAGATGTTTTTATGAGATTTCCCCACCCCCCCCTTTCATCTTTTTACCATTGGGAAAAACAGGCCTGATTATCCAGTGCTCTGAGCTGTCCCTGGGCTCTCGATATGCTAGACTATTTTCGTCTTGGAAAACAGGCCTATTCTTGTTATGTTGCAATCGTGCAGAAAATGCGCCGGCAAAGGACGGGGCATTCACAGACAGGCACGTTACTCTGCATAAGAAGAGTGTCTTGTGCTGAAATAGATTTTTTTTGTATGTTTTTTTCCCCTGGTGTTGTGTTTTAAAGCGTACTTTGTGAGTGTCATGCATTGAGTGCTCACATTTGTAGCACTGAGATGTTTTCCCCACCCGGCACTGTTTACTGTCACCTTTTAAGGTTTGATTTGGACCCTGGCGCTTTTGGCTTGTGCAGCTTGACAGTCATGCTCTGTAGCATTTGAAGCTTCCCTGCGAATTTTCTGAAAACGCAGCAAATTCAGCAAGCGGGTGATTCCGGGATCCTCTTGCACGGAGAACTGCAGTGAGGGAAATCTAGGTTAAGGGCTTGTTGGGCCTTGTCCACACCCCCGCCCCCCTTCTCCGCCGCCCCTCTTCCACGTGGTTCACCGCAACCACACAATTGGCACAGCATAATCATGGGCGTCTTTGGCTTCGGAGATTAGCCCTGAACCTTAGCCGAGGCCTTTAGACGGGTGAAAGAGGGGTCGTGGTTTGAATGCCTTCTATTCCGTTTACTCCCATTCCATGATTGGACCTTTACTTGACGGGCCGTTATCGCTGAGTGGCATCCTGTCGATAGCAGTGGTGTTTAACGGTCAGGAAAAAATGGACCCGTTTTGTGACACTGTATATTTTAGCATGTGTTTGTCTATAATGCAGATAAATTCTAGAGTCCTGTCTAGATTCTACTTATATCTCTTTTTTCCCTTTTCCCTTAAGTTAACCTACAGTAGGTCTGGCCCTCTGACTTTAAATGCTTCACTCTCTTCTTATAACTGTTTTCTAGAAGACGTACAGACATGCAGTCAGCAGAGCACAGAGCGATCGCTGCGTCTCGAGGTGCTTCTTATGAACTGTCGTGGTTTCCAGTGTGGTGATGCCAGCCGCATCTCTTTTCCATTTCCCCCGCCGTCTCGCGCAGCAGATTCAGTGTCTCGGATGCAGTGCGAGTGCAGTGCACGGTCAGGCCAGAGCTGCGCATCAGTGAGGCCGTCGGGGGTGGGGTGGGGTGGGGGCTGGTCTGGGCTCAGCTATGCTGGACAGCCAGCGCTGCAGATGGAAGGTGGGAGCGCTGTCTCTCTCCTTCTCTTCATCTAGATTAATCCTCTCTCCCCATCTCCGCGTTCTTTCTCGCCCTCTCCCACACATTCCTCTGCAAAGTGGAAACTTCGCAGAAAAGCTTCACCCCGTTTGGGCCGTTTCTTAATGTTTCAGAAGAACACTGGTCTGTCTCCATGATACAGAGGCCTAAGGGTGCCCCGGGAGGCCAAAAAGAACGGCAGCTTAGCTTTTAATACCATGCTTTTGTTTATCTCCTCCTGTATTCGGCCTCTTTCTCCTTTTCGTTTTGACTTGCCAAGCTGTTC
This sequence comes from Gnathonemus echidnorhynchus, assembly GCA_026776725.1. Taxonomy (NCBI): domain Eukaryota; kingdom Metazoa; phylum Chordata; class Actinopteri; order Osteoglossiformes; family Mormyridae; genus Gnathonemus; species Gnathonemus echidnorhynchus. Next base: position 11,587,763 of record JAODJU010000046.1, read on the forward strand.
GGTAATGTTGAAGAATGACTCTGCTAAACATGCGAGAGCCTGTCCCAAGAAAGGTGTGAATGACCCCTATTTTCCCACAACGCCGTGACCCACAGGCTTTGGTGGGCTGGCTGTTTGGAGCCGTTCGGAGCTCTTCTGGCTGCTGCAGACTCCTGCGTGTGGAAAATCAGAGGAGGCGCTGTCATATAAATAACTGTGCACCTCCACAGACAATTTTAATTAGGCAACAAGCTTTAAATATCTCATTTCCTGGGCTTCTGTCTCCGTCACTCTGACTAATGCCCCCCACCACCACCGCTCCTTTATTGCTTCTAAGTTGCCAGTCTTCTGTCTGGCCCCTCCCCTGCGTCCCCATTGGTCGGGTGGGGTTTTGGTCCCGCCCTCTTCTGCAAAGCAGCTTCATCCTGTCTGCCCGCCCCAGTGTGGCTCTCTTGCGTGTAGTTTGTTTTTTATTCTCTGTAATCACACGTGTCCCCTTCTGTATGAGACTCGCATGTTCAGGGGATCAGAAGGTCCTCTTGCCTAATCACTGACACGTGCCACTTTGGTAAATTCACTAAATCTCCCACTGGCTTTCGCACGCGCGGCGGATCACGGGGCACTGTGAATATGCGCCGACCGGTTTGCCAGCACGTCCCCACAACAGCTGACTGTCAGGCATGTGACTGGATGGCAGAGGTGCTTTGAAGCAGCAGGCTGAGAGACCCAGGCGGATACCTTCCTCTCTGTCAGCCCCACCAAGATGTTCTGTCTTTGTTTTACACCACGATTCTCTAGAAACGGACAGCGGACTCAAGGGGGTGTCAGCAACAGTGATGTTGATGGACGGTTGAATATTTTTTTCATGGCTGCCTACATAAATTAACTCATCGAGCTGGTCTGGCTTCTCCCAAACCTGCAGTGTGTGCACCTGTCCCACGTTTGCTCGTGGTCCCCGCAAGCCCCCGTGCCCTAATTTCCTCCTGGGCTTCTCTCAGTGTGGACGCATTATGCCGAATGTGCTTTATTAGATGAAGTGTAAAAGTCTGAGGCAGTAATACTCATGTCTAATGGGACCATTTGATTGATTTACCCTCAAGCGCCGTTGTGTGATTTAAAGGAGCACAGTAGCTCAATTTGCATTTATTTATTTACATTTGTTTAGTCCCGTGCGATGTGTTAGTGATTCGGATGATGCATCACGTGCGTTGTCGTCACTTGCACCTCACTTTGGGCAGAAGCATCTGCTAAACAGATACGTAAATGTAGCTGCTATTTATGTCATGACACCATGAGGACCAGATTCCTGCAGGGCGGGTGCAGAATGCAGCAATCCCCAGTGCTGATGAGGCTTTAGCCCCGCCTGGTGTTTGGCTGCCGCCGGACGTGTCTTGGGGCGGATCAGCGTGTCGCAACCCTGCCTTTGGTGCAGGGAGACGCGTCCCGTCTCTTTTTCGGCCTGCAGCGACACGCTGTCCCCTGTGACTCACTTCCTGCTTGCAGGCCATCCACCAATGAGGAGAATGAATTCCTGTTAGGTTACTTTGCTGTCACATGTATTTGTGGTGTGTTAATATGAACAATTTGCTCATTTATTTCCATTTTATTTTGTTATAATTTAAACAAAAGTCACTATTTTACTATTTTGGCTGCGCGATATGGTTTAAGCATCGTCATGGTGATATGGGCACGCGCAATAATCACATTGCATGTGTCAGCACTGGTTGGTGTCTGTTGACACAACTCACAGCTACACCACCAAGTTATTTGATACACTCTATTGGTAGATAAGTTCTCCTTGGCTGTAGTTTATTTTGAGTAATTTATCTCCTTTTTTGTTTTATAAATATCAGTGTTACTCCTGGACATTTCACATATCATGAGGTGATATCGTGGTGCCCTAATTACTATTTTACTTATTTTCCTTATGTATTTTTCTATAATTTACTATAACTTGCATGGAAATTAATTTGTTTCTCAAAGCCCTCAAACTAACTCTGTGCTGTTTGTTATCACAAATCAGTGCTTCATTGAATAAGTGCTATTGATTTTTTGCTTGCACATACATACTATGTGTTCTTGCCAGTCCTCCTGTATGGCCTGAGTTGATGCTTCCCTGGACCATTAGAGAGTCTAGTTGTGTCTGATGAAGGTTCTGGTGCCGCTCTAGGGAAACGAGCCCCAAGGTTCAGCGGATTATCCCAGGATCTGGTGAAAGCTTTGACCGGTATCAAACGATCCGGTTTTATATTTCAAGGATTATCCTCCCGGCTCTGGTCCGGTCTTTGATCTTTATCCAGGCTGTCATAGCGCCTCCTGGAGCCATGACACGTGTAAAGCGTGTGAAGGCAGGCCTGCAGGCTGCACAAGCTCCCCATTGAGAGCCCCATCCCCTGGTCTGCACGTCCCGGCCCGGCAGCGGGGGTGTCCGCTTTGGGTCTTGTGATCCTCGGAGCTCCACAGAGCCCCATTGTCGAGCCGCCTTGCCGGTCAGCTGACGGGGCCTGGACAGGATTCCTCTCCTACTGCATTCAGTCTGTCGACTCCGGTCCCCATTATAGGAAGGTTCTGATCAAGTCCATGTCTTTTGTCTCCTCTTGGCCTCAATCCTTGAGATGACGGCAGTCCTTCCAGTCACAATGCCTGAGTAGTTGGTATAGTTCATATTTACTGAAGATCATTGTTTATGGTGGATCATCTTGATTCCCTGCCGAGAGTCGCCAACGTGAAAATATCGACACGTCTCATGCGCGGGTGTCGGAAACGGAGCTCGAGATTCCGCTGCATCCGAAACCCGGCCGGACGTGCCTCTGGACAGGAGTGACCTGCGACCAGAGGGGCCTGTCGGTCGTAGAGTCGGAGGCAGCGAAGGGAGGGAGGGGCAGAGCTGGCCCCCTCCCCTCCAAAAGATTCCTTCGCTGGAAGTTATTTGCGGGGCAGCTGACGAGCCTTTTCTTCCCCCGGTGACACATGGTGCGGCGGCCTTTTGTGCGCAGATGAAGGGAGATTGTGAGTCAGTGCAAGCATTGTGGGAGAAGGTGATGAAGCCAGAGCAGCTGGCGAAGGCTGCCCGCGGAGGCCAGGCCCGCCTGGGAGGCCAGCAGAGAGGAGGCTCTGTCTCCTGCTCCAGCGAGTCGGCAGCCTCGCCACCTCCAACTGTCTAAAACGCTGCATTAGCGTACGTTTCCACGGTTACGCTCTGTGGCGATGTAGACGTTCTGAGCTACCCATAAGGCTGTAGGAGAGCTGTAAGCAAGTTACGGAGCCTGGTTCGTATGTCTTCCCGGTGTCCCGAATGTCCGACGGCCCCCGGGGGGGCCCCCACCACTTCATCCATCCTCTTTCGGAAACCTTGCACGTCCTCCTCTGTTTTCCGCAGAATTCCCCACAGTCCCTGGCGTAACCCAAGCTCTCCATAAGCCCTGAACTCCGTCTAAGCCCCGAATTATTTTTAGACTGGCCTCGTTATAGTTTTTGGGTGAGAACCACACGCAGCACCTCTGTTTCCTAGACACCCCACCCCACCCCACCCCAGCTCTGGCCTCAGCTCCTGAAAACCATAAGGATAACATTTTGCTAACTGAGTCAGACTTGAAGTTTACAGTCCGGCGATTGCTTGCGCAGTCAGCAGAAATGCAGTTTGTTTTGCAGTCGACATCAACTATCTGACGGATTCGCCTGTACGATTTCTGAATATCTGAAGCTGGGGCCAGTGGACATGCAACCATTTTAAAGGATAAAAATAATAGTCGTTGAAACATTTTCTTATTAGATGTTGTAAATAAGCTTCTCGGAGATGCCATGGTGTGGGATAGATGGCACATGCCCGTTGGCCTGGGCAAAATATAATCACTGTGGTTACCGGTAACTGAGGGCTAGAGTCCCGGGTGACTAGCTGAAGTCTGTGTGGTTTTATGTATAGTGTTATGCAGGCGAAATGTCAAAAGAGATTGTTATGCAGTTTTGTAGATGTCTTAAGCCAATGAGGCATGCTTTAAGACTGGAAATGATCAGCATGACTGTAGTCGCTGTCAGGCCACACAGTCGCTCTGCGTCCTCGATGAGAGGGGACATCAGAACTTAACCACTGATTCAGGCTAAACCAGAATCGATTTGATTGTCTCTTCCCATGCCGTTCATTACTGTTGACTGGCTGATAGCAAGACTTTGGGGGGGTTTTGTCTCAAGGCCTTTGTGTCTGTCAGAATGCCAGTTTGCGTTT
>JAODJU010000046.1:11615014-11628995 GCA_026776725.1 Gnathonemus echidnorhynchus
GTTAGGGCAGGGTAGGGGTTAAGGTTGTCATAGTTAGCATTAGCATTTTTCCCATTGAAATGAATGAGCGGTCCCCACAAAGATATGTTTACCCTACGTGTGTGTGTGTGTTGTTGTGGTCTGTATCTCTCATTTGAATGGGGCTGTACTCCCTTACCACTCATAAAAAGGGCTCTTTGCTCTCGCAACAAATGAAGTCTGTGTCCACATCATGCTAAATTGGGACAAGTAAGATGTACTTTTTGGTAGAAAAAGTGGCTCTTCTGTTCCTGCTCTGTACAACTACAGAAAGAAGCAAAAGATAACGCATCATCTCCAAAGGACGTGTCCCCTGCCTGGCGAGCTGTCCTGCCAATGTCCCGTTAAATACACACCAAGAACAAAAGATGGTCTTTAGTTAAGAAGTAAGGGGAGATATATTTTCTCATTAAACAGGAAAGGGAAAAAACATCAAGGGAGAGTATAAGATGATTGTGGTCAGATATCTCTGGGCAGAGCGGGTCTCCTGCTGACCATGCCCCCCCCGTAGCTGTACATACTGCACATTTGCCCCAGTCCACTGCGTTCTCAGGTGACTCCCCCACACAGAGCCACTGAAACCAGACCAGCCCAGAGGGGTAGGACGACGGATTATAACGATGTAGAGAAGGATGGATGGATTGCATGCATGCTATATGTTAGTGTCAGGGTCATGGTTATTAAGGGAATAACCTGATAGCGCCCCCCCCACCCCCATCCAGTATTTGTTAAAAATGGGCTACGGTATTTTGTTTCTCAATAGTAGATGATCTGGTCAAACACGGGACGGGAGGTGGCTCTGTTGGGGGTCTTCTGATAAGGCTTTAAAGTGCTAAAAAGTTACATTTCAAAGCCTCGACATTATGAGCATCCCTTTGATGTCTGGTTAGCAACCTTGAGATCTGTTCTGTCGATAATTGTAGCACGGTAACTTAGCACAGGTAACGTTAGCATTCAGGTTACTTTCGAATTGACTTTGAACTGCAAGTGATTATTCGATGTTCCTCTCATTCGCTTCTGCATAATGCCGCAAGAGCTACTAAATGAATTAGATATGCCAGCCAACTAGCTGACTTGGTGATGTTGAAACTGAGACACAAGCCCCAGCTGGCGGCCATATTGTTTGCTTGTATTAATCTCTACTTAATCCACACAGAAGTTTACAGATACTTTATCAATGTCAAGTTGTATTTTCGGACTGCTGCATTTTGCAGTGCACAGCTTACAAATACACACAAATATTTGCTGCAAACAAAACAGGCTTCCCCGACGAACTGTCTCAGACTTTCTGATATTTCCAGATAAAGATTCCCTGATTATTTCCAGTATTTCTCTGCAGTGGTTTCTATATGAGCCTGATAACTGATCTGTTTTTTTCTCTGTGCAGTGTACTCTGTGTACAAGGGCTGGTACTGTACTCACTGTGATCACACTTTTTCTTATTCTCTAGGTTTATCTTTCAAAACATTTCTGAAATGCTTTTTGTATCTCTTCTGCAGTGTGGATGCTGAAAACAGACAAAAACACTTTAAACATAATCTTTGCTTTGTTCTCAGGAAGGAACTGGAAACATAGCAATAGAGGAAAGCCTGTCTGGTTAACTTCAGGGTTTTGGCTTGGGTTTATGTTAGACAGGTGGGTGTTTTTGTAAGGAGTTCAGGTGCCACAGTGAAGTTAAGTTAGCAACTTAGCTTTATATGGGTTATGCGGCTGTTATGTGTGAATGTCTAGTTGATACCTCACTTTCCTTCCTATTATTGCTTAATTAATCAGCATAATCCTGAGTTTCCTAACTCTAATCCACAGTAGTAACAGACTGCATTTCTCATGAATTAAATTAATCTGTGATGTAATTTTGATGTTAAAATATCAACATGCTACCAAGTTCTGGGCTGAGATTGATAGCTTGAGCACTTATTCAGTCAGGTCTATCTTCCTCAGGTGAACATATCCTCCAGAAGGCCGTCCTGGTCAGGAAGAAGCTGCCCTGCAGAGAGGGGGGTGGCTGGCTGGCTGGCACACTCTTCTGCACCGCCTTCAGGGTAGCTTTTGTGCCCCAGGATGACCTGAAGCGTGACGTAAGTGCCAGGTCTGTCATCTATTGCTGTAGTAATGATCGGCTTGGAACTGCTGCATTGTCATATTGAGGCTATTGCTTGATGTCTTGTGGGTTCAAATCCCACCTCCCCTGTCTGTGTGGAGTTTATATGTTCTTCCTCTCTGGTTCGGGTTTCCTCTGGGTACTCTGGTTTGCTCCCACAGTTCAAAAACATGCAGCTGCATTCATTGGTGTCTATAAATTTTTCAGTGTGTGTTATTGTGAAAGTGTGTGCATGTTTGTGACATGTTAGGGACTGGGTCTGGGCTGTACCCCTACCAGTTATATCCTGTGCTGTCTGGCATAGGCTCCAGGTCCCTCATGACTGTGACCAGGGTATGCATTTGGAAGGTTGATATACAGTCTGTTTGTTGCTTGAAGTTCTGCTCCATGCTGCGATCCTTTGCTCAGGAAGATACTGACCCCATCCTGCTTGAAGACCATGACGTGGCACTGGCCTGCGTTGAGAAGGTGGTGGCTGGTAAGTCATATTTTCAGACCTCAGTGTGGAGTAACTGACTGTGAGCCAAGAGGCCAACAAACTGGGGTCTGCCGTGCCCCAGTGGGACCTTCCCGGATGAAGGTCATGACGCCCACCTCCACCCTGAAGTTCGTTCCAGAGGAGCTGCTGCTGTACTGCCGGGACTTCCAGGTGCTCGGCTTCCTGTTCGATCGCCTCACGCCTGAGGCCCAGGCCATGGAGGTGAGTGGAAGCAGTCATATCAGTTCCTATAGGCCAGTGTTTATCAACCCAGCCCTAGGGGACCTCCAGACAGTCCACATTCAGTGCTCATGGGAGTTTTACTTACAAAAAATGTTCTATGGGCAGAACGGAAAACGATTGGTTTAGAGCAGGGGTCTCAAAATCCAGTCCTGGAGGGCCGGAGCCCTACACAGTCTTTGGTTCACCCTCATTTAACACACCTGATTCAACTGCTTGTGCTAATTACCACACAGCTCTTGAGCTGAATCATTTGTGGTGGAACAGGGAAAGAACTAAGCTACACAGGGCTCTGGCCCTCCAGGACTGGAGTTTGAGACCCCTGGTTTAGAGAGAGAACCAGTCAGATTGCAGAGGAGGTGAGTCCAAGCAACTAGAGGAGGCGGGACCAACCAATCAGATGTCTTGGTCCCGCTTCCTCTAGTTAATTGGACTCACCTCCTCTACAACCTGATTGGTTATCTCTCTGAACCAATCATTTTCCGTTCTACTCTCAGAACATTTTTGTGTATATTTTGTGGACTGTCTACAAATTCGGGTTGAGAATCACTGCTGAAGGCCTCACTGTCTCAGTCTCCTCCCATCTTAGACTGTGTGTTATATCCTTACAGATAACCTGCGCTATCGCTAAGGTCTATCAACCTCTTCAGCCTGGAGCCCTGCTGACATTTCTGAATGCTGCTTTCGGAAGTGTGGGTAAGTGACTCATGTAGCCTACCCATAATGCCCCATTCCAAAGGGGCCCACTCTCCACTGTGTGCTTACATTGATCCTGAATACCGAACTGAAAAACACGTTTGCCCATGTCACTGAAGGACTCCATTTACACAACATCTGTTATTCCAGAGTAGATGGATGAAATTGAGTCTTATTCTCGTCTCCAGAGATGAGGCAGCGTCTCAGCAACCGGCACCGCGACGCCACCATGTGCTGGTTCGACATCGCCTCTGACTGGGAGACAGAGCTGGAGAGGACGGGGGCCACGGGCTGGAGGGTCAGCAGCATCAACCATCGCTTTGAGATGGCTGCCAGGTAACAGCCCACAGTGCCCCCTGGAGGCTGTTCCCCCATCACAGACCTCTGAAAATTACATCTGCATATACGGTGATGTCCATGATGTTGTACTGGTGCTTTTGCTTTGATCAGACACCCATTGTCATTGCAGTCTGCCCTGGCTTAACGTGGTCCCGCAGAAGGTCCTGGACACCGAGCTGAAAAACACCTTCGCCCATTTCAACGAGGGGCGAATCCCTGTGAGCGTGACCACAGTCCCGCTGTCAAGTGACAAGCCGTGTAGCTGCTGAAGTCTGCGTTTCTGAAAGCGTTCAGATGTCCCAGGTGTAGGACTCACTTCAGTGTTTCCTAACCCAGTCCTCAGGGACCCAGTCAGAGGTTCTGCTCCTTCCCAGTTCCCAAGAAACCTGTGCTAGGTGTGGCGTCTGTGATCGTATGGTTCAGGTCTCCTGGGAGCTGGGAGGGAGCAAAAATGTGGACTGTCTGGGGATCCCTGAGCATTGGGTTGAGAAACGCTGATTTACTTGTATTACCTTGAATAAATTCACATTTCTTGCTGATTAAGCATCTGTTTATTATTATTATTATTATTATTATTAGTATTATTATTGCTAATAATAATGATAATGTTCCTGGTAATAATAATATAATGACTTTAACTGATCCATGTATTCTATGCAGTTTATCAGCTTACCCTTTTATACAGCTCAATATTAAGTCTCTTGTACAAGAATACAGTGACACTCCCCCTTATGGACACCTTTTGCTGTCATTCCTCACTGTGACCAGGTTACCTGGGGGGTGTTCCACAAAGCAGGATTTCTCAGTTAGCTGGCTTAACTTAAGCCAAGTCATGACTGTCCAATAAGAGTGTAGGTAAGGAGCATTCCTATTGGACTGTCATGACTTCTGGCTTAAGTTAACCCAGCTAACTGAGAAATCTTGCTTCATGTAAACACCCCTCTGCTGATCCTGCTTCATTTTGTTGCAGACTGTTGTTGGTGTTGTGATTGTGTGGGGTTTGTACCAAGACTCACGCTGTCACAAGCGACGTGGTGCTGATGTTATGTGAATGTTCTGGAAATGTCGCCCCAGACTGACAGCCTCCCCCTGCATTCTAGCGGTGGTGCTGGCGCCACCCCAGTGGGTCTGACCTGTTGAGGATGGCAGGCTTCAAGAACAACATCTACTGTGAGAGGGACGACGTCAGGTAGGACTCCTGTGTACCTCTGCGGAGTACTGGATGCCTGACTTAGTATCAGAGAGGTCATAATATTAAACAACATCCGTTCATGTGTTTCCAGTAATCGATTATCCATTTAGGAATATTAAACTGAGTGTTTGCTATTCCAAGTGCGTCCTCGCCTGGTCCCAAAGCACACTGGAAGCTTCCACGACTATATTTGTACACCCTTGACTTTATTAAAGAGCAGCCTTTTAAAGAAAGACCCGGAACCCTAGACGGAAGGGTGGTCACATGACATGTCGGGTGTTTTTCCCTCCCGCGGCCCAGGAACCTGGAGGCGCTGGTGTTTGGCAGCGGGCAGCAGTGTGTGGTGGTGGAGCTGGCGGAGGAGATGCCCACGCTGGCTGATCTCCAGCAGGGGCACACCCGTCTGCGGGCACTCTGTCTGGCCGGTAGGTTCCTACCACTGGGAGGTGCAGTGGTTCGTGCACTGGAGTAATACAACAGATACTGGGTAGCGATACAAACTCAGGTCTGTACCTTTGTGTGTGTGCAGTGTGTATTAAATTCCATTGAAGTAATACTTTCCTCTGGGTCCCTGCGGTTTCCTCCTGCAGTCCATAAACATACTGTTTCGGTGTTTCTAAATTGTCCAGTGTGTGATTGTGTGCTTTCTGCTTCCTGGGACAGACACCAGGCAGTCCAGGAGCCTGTATTGCATAAGCAGTTAAGGAAGAGGAATGGAGCAAAACAGACAGTAATGAGTGATAATTCAGTGGCCGCGATGCCAATCTCGCTCGCACTGGAAGTGTCCGTTTCAAAGCCGGTGCACGCAGCAGCATCCTGTCTGCGCAAAAACGGTTTGCAGAGTTCCAGCTTTTTCCACAGCTTGTCTTCAGAGCCAAGCGTTTCGCTTTACTGCATACAGGACGGCGGTTACTGCTGTCGAGAGAGCAGAATCGTCCGTCCGCCGGGAATTACGCTGTCCGTGTGTCAGTGACGTTAACTTGTTGTTAATCTTGCTTAAATTATCTAAGAGATCTGCGGTTCGTGGGGGGTTTTGCTTTATATCTAAAATGGAAAATAACCCAACAATAGAATGGGTCAGCAATAGTGAGAAATGCTTTATGATTTGCTCAGAAAAGAAAACCACAATTTAACACTGGAATATATGCAAATTTAAAGTAATTTGCTAAAAACTAACAGGGATTTCTTCTGATCTTCAAAGAGTTACTGATATCTTGCTGGATGGCTAGATGAACATCACTTCGGGTCCCAAACCTCTCCTCAAGGCACCTCAGCCATTCCATGTACTGTATTTGTTAAATTTCACCACCAGCTCATTAATTCATTCATTTAATTAGTTAAAAGTCAGAGTATTGGTTAGCCACAGGAGGTGACTAGTGATCAAATCAAAAAATACATGGGTGTGTTGGATGGTTGCTGCAGACACTGTGGTGACTTTAGGAGAGGTTCTGAAGTGACTAGGCTGGAATGCTTTGACAGACTTAATATTGTAGATTTATATCAACATGAAGATCATTTGAACATCATTTTCTTTGACGGCCTAAGATTTTTGCACAGCACTGTATGTAGTGATCAGCATTTCTAGGCATGGTGAGTTTGTGAATAAAGCTAAGAATGCAGTCAGATACGTGCGAGAACATCTGTGGTCAGCATGGCGGCCAGATCCACGTGACGCTTGGCGGAGAGGAAGAATCTGCTGGCGACATTTCTGCTTTTTCTGAGTCAAATGGGGAGAGGATGGGGGGCGGGGCTAACATGACACAAGTGGGATTGTCAGGCCAAGGGGGTCGCTGGAAGGTGCGAGTGCTCATGGGACAGATGGGTCAGGGCTGGGCAGGGGGAGAACTATGGCTTTTTGGGTGGGTGTCAAGCTGGGAATGTGGAGCAGTTGAAATGCAGCAGTACAGATCCTTACTGTTCTTTCCAGTATGGCCGTTGGCCACGATTTCCCCGCCCCAGTGTGATATACGCGACGTACAGCAGCCGGCAGACTGACAATTACGTTACATCATTTAGACAAACAAAGACACAAGTCATTCAGGTTGCCGGGAATGATTCGGAGGTTTGACAGATTTCAGGATGTCATCTGTTCCGTGTCACCAGATGAGTCCACAGCGGTTACCGTGCCAGATGAGAAGTGGCTGTCTTCACTCGAAAGCACTCGCTGGCTGGACCATGTCAGGTACGACGCCCCCAAACCCCCCCCCCCCCCAGTTGGCATCTGAAAGTGATCACATCACCATCTGAACTGAGCAAGCATGAATGTCAAAACTAAAGGAACTTACACATTGGTGATATTATTATGGGCTTTGATAAGTTTGCCTGAACAAAGACCAAATGATGTGAAACAGCCATATTTATAGGTACTTTTTGTGACACTGATTACGTATTCATCGTATTCAGTTCTTAAATCCTAATGTTTTGATGTCTTTGTGGACTGTAGTTTTCTGCCAACAGTACGGCATTCGAAAGCCATTTTAGCACTTCTGCTTGCTGGTCATTGTCTAAACCCTCAAAGGTTTGACGTTATCTCCCACATGAGAGAATAAGCCTGAACTGTTTAGTCAGTCTAGACCCACTGTGTCTTAATGTTTCAGCTTCTGCTCTGAAGTGCGGCTCTAGATATCTGATGATGAATCTGTCTATTTTAATTCTGTCTGTATTTGTTCTGTTTTGCTTTAAAAAATACCAGCCTTGCTATGATTTATAATTAGTAGTCGTTCTGTGGTATGGTTAACACAGGAAGTTCTTCTTTGGAACAAACAAGACCAAAGCATCGCATTTCCTGTTTCGGGGGTGCCTCAGGGAGTACATTTAGGCCCTGCCCTGTGAGATCTACGCTGCTGTGGACTAACGCGGCCTCACCCTGTAACTCCAGGTGCTGCCTTAGGAAGGCCACAGAGGCTGTGTGCCTGCTGAACGACGGCCTCCAGACGGTGATACTGCAGGGTGAGTCGCGCTGTGACGCAGAACCAGCTCTCTGCGGCTAACTATGTGTCTCATTTGCTGTTCTGTCTATTTGAAGAAGTTTTTTAGGGTGGTTGCTCTTTAATAAATGCCTGTTGTTTCAGTTTCACTAGAAAATCAGAAAAACATTTGCAACCTTTGGGAGTTCACATCTCATACCACTAGAGGGCGATGTTTATCAGTCGCTGCTCCTAATTGAAAATATTGGATGTTTTGGTTTGGACTTTCGCTTGTTTCGACCATACATGCAGATTTCAGTTCTTTATACCTGTGGCCTCTAAGCCTCTAAGCCACCTTTGTGCGTCTGTCTGTCGCCAGAGGCAGAGGACCGGGACATGAACTGTGTGGTGAGCAGTCTTGTCCAGGTCATGTGTGACCCGTACTGCAGGACCCTGGCTGGCTTCCAGGGCCTGGTGCAGAAGGAGTGGGTCGTGGCCGGTCACCGCTTCCTCAGCCGCGCCAACTACCACCGCGACCGGGAGAAAGAGGAGGTAGTAGTCGCTGAGTGCCCCATTGACTACGCGCTGGCTTTGAACCCTCTGCTGATATTTGGATAGAGGCCAGTCCCCACACTGATGACACACCTGCGTAACAAGCTCTGCGTCATTTGTCATTTAAGGGTGGGAGCTGGATGGTTTTGTGACCTTGTCGGTGTTTTTAGTGTCCGTTTGCCCCCTGCTCTGCTCAGGCTCCCGCATTCCTGGCCCTCATGGGCTCCTGGACACTGTGTTTGTGGCCCAGTGAGTCCCTGTGTCCCCCATTTGCTCTCTATTCCCCAGATACCAGCTTCTGAGTTTCCTCCTTTACTGTCACAGTGCTCCACCGGGCCTGAAATTCACAACACGCTGGCAAATCGAACAGGCGTCTCTCAGTTTGCGCTTAAAGCTGACATGCTCACTGAGGAGCAGATGGCAGACGTGTCACTCCCCATTCTCCAGGCCCTCTCTCCCAATTTGGCTGAAAATGTATGTTGCCCCAGCATTTTAAACAAGGCCCTGGGGGACCCCCCCGCCCCGCCTCTCCCCATCTCTGGCCAGGCTCCCGTGTTCCTGCTCTTCCTGGACTGTGTCTGGCAGCTCTGGGCCCAGTTCCCCTCCCGCTTCCAGCTGACGCCGGAGTACCTGCTGGCCGTCCACGACAGCGCCCACCTGCCGCTCTTCAGCAGCTTCCTGTCTAACTGCGAGCTGGAGCGGCGACGGCGCAGCAAGGTGACGCCCATCTTTAGGGCTCCCTGTTACTTAATTAGCATTACTGCTAATATAGGCGTCTATGCAATTGCCAGTAATAATAGCGGTGCATGTATTTTTTTTCTATTTTCTATAATGTTATCGTTTATGAGGGGTTGACCTGGTATTTCTTTCTCTCTCTCTCTCTCTCTCTCTCTCCCTCCATCCCTCACTCGTGCCATTTGGTAATGAATTAAAATGAATAGTATATATCATCAGAATTGTACGTGACCATTGTCTTGTCTTGGCCGTGTCTGTACCTGCTGTATGTGAGCACTGACAGTCGGACACACATTCTCTGTATGTGTCACCACGCTTGGCCGAATAAATCTGATTCTGGTTTCTCTCTGCATCTCCACAGTTTCTCCAGCCTCTGCCCCAGTGCTACACCCCCGTAAATGGCTTGGGGAGGGGGCTGCCGCACACTGCCTGGCATGCACTTCCGGACCCGCCGCTGCCCCCGGTGTGGGACTGGGCCCTGCAGTACAGTTCTGCCCGACGCTCCCGATTCACACAGCCCATGACCCAGCCCGACCCGCCCCCACCGCTCGTCAACGGGAGTCTCAACACCGTCAAGGTAGAGTCTCCCGTCAGGCATCTCACCACCTCTGCTGATGTGTGTGGTCAGGTTTGGCGTCACCGGATCATCTCACTACTGGACAGGTCTGACATCTCCATTGGCTTGCTGTCTGCCCAGTCAAGACTGTTGTTCAAGTGTTGCAAGTGCCTGGGGTTCCACACTAGACTGGGCAGAAAGTAGGATGGTACTGTATGAGAAACTCTATTCGCTAAAAGGGGTCGGGTGTTTTGAAGTGTGCAGCAAGTTTCTGGGGATGTGTTATTAGTCCATAGTGGCCAGTGTTACAGTGTAGTTATTTTGTTGTACCTTTGAACATGGTCCCTAAACATACATTGCTTTTAAGTATCTAGCCGTTTAATGGGACAACAAAAACCTGCAGTGCAAGTCTCCTTGGACTAATGGTCTTGATAAGCTGATGAGTGAAAACGCATCTCAGGTCTAAGGTTACATAAGCGCCGGCGACCAAAGGGCTTAAGGAAGACAGAACTGCGTCAGCATGTTGCTAAACTGGACATTTATTGTCCCATCTGTTCCTTAGTTGCCGGTAATATAGACTGACCTATAAAACCTGTTTGTTGGGCTCCCTGTTGACCGCGGTTGGGAAATCCTACATTCTGCAAGTACTGAGATGACATCACGAGCGACCGTCCAATGAAACAGTAGCTCAGAGCTGGGCTTCCCAGGCGAGCTGGTATACAGCCCATCTGTAGACCGTATGACGTCAGTCGACATTTTGGATCCGGGTCGGAACGCCAGCATGGTTTGGCGATACAGCTGGCAGAATCGTACGGGTTCCCCGGGGGACGGTTCCCTCGGTGTACGTGAGTGGGGGCGGACCGAGCTTCTCATACAAACAGCATGCTCTGTTCTTGGAGTCTTTCTCACAAGCCTGAGGAACTTAGCATTGCTCTTTGAAATCACAGGCAGTGGATATGTCCACAGGTTAGTTCCCCTCCAATCAGAAATTCCCCTCCCGTGGAAAAAAAACTCCCCTCCCAGTTAAAAAGAAAAACTTACAGTACTGTTTACAATATTTTCATCACTGACACATGGACCTGTGACCTGGGGGGTCACAGCTGCAAACGGGATGATCTCCATATGGCAAGACATCACAGTCCTTATGGTTGAGGACATGACTCCAGTATGATATGATGTAAAACTGGAAATTCCACTGAGTCAATATGAAACTCTGAACCCGTAGCTTTAATCTCGTGCCTAGACTCCGCCTCCTTTTGCCTTGAGGAGTGGGAGTTCACCAGCACCAGCACTGGTTATTTTACACGCCATTATAAACTTATATTATTCTTTTACCCAAAGCAAAATGCCTGATTATGTCTTTGTTCAACCGCAGCTACAAAACGGAACTTGGAAGACATTTTTTCACGTCTGACAATCAGACTTGGTCTTAGCTGTGAATATTTTGGTTGGTTCCATTTTTGAAATAAAATGTTTTGTGATAATGAAATAAGTGCTCCCCCCAGACCATGGATGAAGCCCCAGCGTCCGTGTTCCTCTTCTCCCGGGGCACCTTCACCTCCCCCTCCAACCTCCTGCCCTGGCGAGAGGGGGGAGGGACGGGGCTCTCCAAGAGGAGTCTCAGGCGTGATCCCCCCTCCGAAATCCCCCTGGCACCTGATTGGCTCCTGAAGGCCTGGACCCTGGCTGAACACACTGCTAAGCCCCCCCAGAACCTGTCAGGAACCCTGATCCCTCAATTGCTGGCTCCCTGCGTGGGTCTGTGGAAAGACTGCTACTTCCGAGGGGTGCTACAAGTACAGGTACGGTGCTACAAGTACAGGTACGGTGCTACAAGTACAGGTACGATGCTACAAGTACAGGTACGATGCTACAAGTGCAGCTACTGTCACTTTAATCCCCCCCCCGACGGGCACAGACTGGTTTTCAGCTTCAGTTTTATGCCCAATTCCAGCCAATTTTTTCTTTGTTCTGGGGGAACTTTGATAAACGATGCCACAGTTCAAGCCTTATTATCAAAATAAATTTATTATTACATTTCAAGGAGAAAATGAATAACAAACAGCATATCGCACTCTTTCAGTCCCTCCTGGTATCTTTCTACCGTCCATCGTTTGAGAAATTTCCAGTGATAGCAGGCAATAAGTTGTGGCACCTCCACAGCTGTGCCCTGTGCTTAAGTGATCAGACACGTGCGTACAGTGTGTTTGCATGTTGTTCTATGCCAAGCAATCGTGGTCTGTTGTATGTGTGAGAACTTGCTGGTTAACATTCTGAAGAATTGTTGCAAGGTTTTAAACATTAAATGATTTTGTTTGACTGGCTCAATTTTGAACCCGTCAAATTATTTTGTTTCTCCGATGTTTCTGATTGGCCTTCCCGGCCTGCCTCCCAATGATTAGACAATAAAACAAAGACATTCAAAAGTTTTGAAAAGCACAATGCTAATTGTTAAAAAATGAATTGACATAAGATATTCTGTAGATGGTTTTCCATGGATCCCTGTCACCAGATGTTTCCACTGAATCCTGTCACTGTACAATAAGGCGTGTCACTGTACCTGAGAAAAAGAGGTCCATCCTCGGCAGTCATTTCTGTTCTAAATCAGCCCCCCGTTTCTCATTCTGGGTTCGGCGGAATTCCAGCCGGGAGAACAGAGCGACTGTGTGTTTTTCCCTGCAGGCATTCCGCCACCCGGAGACCACATCCGCCCACCCTGTGGACCAGCTGGCCAGGGAGGTGCAGCAACTTATGGAGGAGTTGGCATTGGCATCAGCCATCGGAGCCAGGGGTTTGGGTCAAGTAGACCTGGCACCAGCCTCAACCAGAATGCCAACAGCAGCAGTCCCCTCCATGCCACCATACACCACCTGGACAAGTCTCTGACCTCAACTGAAGTACCGCCCCTTACTGCTGCATTTCCTAAAGTCACCAGGAGGGGGTACTGTTGAGCAGAAATCCTTTCCATAGCATTGCATAGACTGTCTATCCTTTTGGCCTGTAGCATCATGGTTAACCCTAAATTATTTCTAACATCCTCGATTGGGACCAAACAGATATTGCAGATCAAAGTAGTGTCACAGTAAATGGAACTTTAGGAAACTGAGGGTAAAGAATATTTACCTGCCCTTCCACCAAAATAGATTTCTAACTCAAAATAATCAAATCTGGCTACTTTACTGTTCATCCTTGTGTATATAATGATTATTTTAAAATATTGTTGTATAATGTGTCAATTTTCTATTTGTCTTTCAGTCATTTGACGTGGGTCTCTCTGCACCCTAAAAATAATTTCGGTCAGTGACTGGTTGGACTAGATTCCACAGGAAATCCTGTTGAAGAAGGTAACCGTTTTAGTTATGAAATAGAAAAAATGTCAGATTGTTTTACCAAAAAGAAAAGTCTTGACTTTGAAGTCCATTTTGGACGAGCTGTCAGTTCAGATTTTATCGTGGGTTGACTTCTGAGCAGCATAAAAGCTCATAACAGCAAACCAAAGACCAAATGTGTTTTTATTAGTTCTCTAAATGTAGTTGGTCGACATCCTTGAAATAAGGATTCTGTTTCTGTTACGTTTGTATTTATGACACGAGTGCTGGAGCCTGTTGCTGCTGTGTTTGTGTGTCTTTTGCTAATCATCGTTCCCCCCAAACACGTAATTATCTATTCATGGCCAAGGAAAGCTTCTGTTAAGCTCTGCACCAACATCGGACTGTTTCTGTTATGACCAACATGCACGTACTTACAGTGAGCTGGTTTGGAGAAACACATTTACGAATGAACGGACGGCAGTTGGCCATCTGCACGGGCACCCAAATATGCATCCCTTATCCTTCTGGTTTGTCCGAGAGGGAATACAGCTCCCCTAACAGACATCTTCTTTGTGTGAGCTTAGGATATTGGCATCGCTGCCGGCGATTTTCTCGCAGGCGGAACCAATACCGCCAGTCCGACCGTTATTAACCAGTTAGGTTTATCATGTTGATTAGGACTCATTAAACATTGTCATTGTAGCCGTCACATCATGTGCCGAAACGAGCCCACAGAGCTATGCAGTAATGAGCGGTGAGAATTAACGATGGATTCTAACCCTATGCAGTAATGAGCGGTGAGAATTAACGATGGATTCTAACCCTATGCAGTAATGAGCGGTGAGAATTAACGATGG
>JAODJU010000046.1:11637457-11649716 GCA_026776725.1 Gnathonemus echidnorhynchus
CCCTATGAGGGGCCCAATGCCCCCTTAGTCACCGTATTTTATACTTGGAGTCTTTCTCTTGTCAGAATCGTTCTGCTCCACAGCTTCCTAGTTTCTTTTATTATTTTTGTCACTGTACAGCATTCGGACGTGAGGAATAAAGCTTTTAATAAAAAGTGGTCTTTTTTATTAACTAGCTTTGATATGCACTGCCCTGGATTGAAATTTCATTTGAGTTGTGATGTTATTCTTTAGATAACTTTTTAAATTGAACACCGCCGGTAATTTTAGTGACCTTTAAAAACAAATTTATTGTAGCACAGTAAAATTACACTCTTGTTGGGACCATAAACGAAGATTGTGATGACTGCATTTTTTGAATGAAGATACTTAGAATGTTTTTTTCCCCTCTTTGAATGTCTGGCAGGAGAGGTGGACAGAATCCAAAGCTGTTGTTCTTCTGGCGATGAGATTAAACTTCGTTTGACATTACAGCTATTTGTGAATGAATCACACCCTTAGCTGTCCCCCGAGCAGGAGATGCACGATGCACCTTCCACAATTTACCTGGGAGACATTAGTCACTGACTACTTTATCCCTGTTTCCATTGGCTAACTTAAAGGGGCAGTTCACCCCTAAACTGAAAAAAGATGTTTTTTATGGGGGCTTTAACACTATCTATCCGTCTAGGTGGTTCTGCTGGGAGTTGCTTACTGTTGGAGATATCGGCCGTAGAAATGTCAGTCTTCTCGAATATAATGGGACTGAATGACGTTCTTTCACTGGTGATTAATGCGGCAAAAAAGTACATTAGAAAATTCCATAGCAACATCTCAACAGAAATCATGACTCAAGACTTGGTTACTCAAGATAATCCACAGACTTTGTAGTGTGCAGTTTAATGTATGAACTACTTTCTTCTACACGCCAGTCGTAACACTACGCAGAAGGTAATACCAGTGTGTGCCCAGCAGACTCAGAATGTTACCGTAATGTTACTGTCCAAAGTACGATGTGCTTTGGACAGATCAATCTCTAAAATTGAATTATTTGGACACAGTAACAGAGGACCTGTTTGGTGTAAACCAAAGAGATTTTGAGCAAAAGAACCTCATACCAGCTGTGAAGCTTGGGGGTGGAAACATCATGGTTTGGTGCTGCTTTGCTACAGCAGAACCTGGCCAGCTCACCAACATATAATCCACTATGAAGTCTTCATAGTATCAGAAGGTGCTTCAGGATAATGTGAGATCATCTGTCCAGAAGTTGAAGCTGAAGTGTGGGTGGACCATGCAGCATGACAATGACCCAAAACATTCCAGTGAATCTACCAAGAAAAGGCTTAGAAAAATGAAAGAAATGGATAGTTCTGGAATAGCCAAGTCAAAGCCCGGATCTGAATCTTACTGCGATGCTGTGGGGTGTTTTGAAACAGGCAGTGCAGGCAAGACACCTTTCAAACATCACACAGCTTAAGGAATTCTGCATTGGAGAGTGGGGAAGACTTTCTGTCAGCGACTTCAGACATTGAGAAATGCCTTTGACATTGAGACATTCAGAAACATCTTATTGAGGTTATTTCAGCCAAGGGGGGACAGACCAGCTATTAGGGCAGAGGGTGCAACTTCTTCCTCAGCAGGAATTTTCTTTTGTTAAATAAGTGAATTTATTTCTTGTTTTTGCATAGGTAATGCAATTATGTCACCTTTATCTACAAATATAATTTGAAACAAGATTTAATATTGATATGTCTATTTCTTAAAGTACTAAATATTTAATGGGTTTCCTACTTTTTTCACACACTCACTTTTTGGATAACTAAATATGCTAAATAAATGTAAAAATAAAGGCATTACAAAGTCATCCCATTGTCAGTGAGTCTCAGTAGAAACATTTCAGATACACAAGCTCCTCAGTCCCATTTATGGTTTATAGGCAGAGTTGAGTGCTCTTGGGGGGGTGATATAGCTTGGGGTAGAACAGCAGTTGTCTGTTATCGTACAGTTGGGATTTAATCCTTTGATTTTGAAAGTGATCATGAAATCTACCATTACTCCTTTATGAAAGCGGATGTTTGCTAGGAGGGCCTCCAGTACTGACTGCTTAGTGCAGGTATGTGGCCTGAAGCTGCTATTGCTATAAGGTGCGGCTATGCCATGTTGTTTTTCTGGCATATATGTACCGTGGTGTAAAACTGATTCACATTGTTGCCTTTGTTCAAATGATCCACAGAGGAAGTGAAATCTTTCAATTTCCCGGAACGCACGTGCAGGCCTGTTCCAGTTTGGTGGCTTTCCAAAATAACGTAGAACAAATGTGATTAGAGTCTTTCGACTTTTCTTCGCTTGACTGGCAGAAATATTAACTGGGTGTCTTCAGAGGATTTTCTGGTGTTTGTAAATGCCGCTTTGTAATCTTAGAGATCGGTGGAGACTCAGCGGCTGGGCAAAGACTTTTTTAGCTGCAGGTGTCTCACTGGAAAGGTGTCCTCCTCAGTGATCGGTACATTTCCTGTGATGTTCACTCTGAATATCAAAATGGGGGCACTTTCAATCATTTAGGCAAAAGGGAGGGGTGCTCAGGCCTTCACAGCTGCCCCCCCCCCCCCCCCCCCCCCCCCCCACAAATGGCTGCTGTCTGCCAGATGAAAAGGCCAGACGTCACTCTTTATTGGCTCAAAAATGTACATGATGGATAAAGGAGTCATGGGGAACAAAACAGGGGATTCTTAAAAATCTGATGAAATGCTGAGAGACAGTTCATAGTACAGCCAAAGTCAATAACCTGGAGCATCCAATCTGGGCAAAGCACACACACACACACACACACACACACACACACTATCTGATGTCTTAAGGAATGGGGTCCCAAACCTTTCAGCCCACTACCCCAAAAGATCAGCGGTAGAGACTCATGACCCCCATTCATCTCAGACTGGCAGGTCCCCCTGATAGATTTTGCCGATCGGGGGGAGTTACAGTACAATGGCTTTTTAAATTTTTATTAACAAACCCCCACTTTGGGAACCCCTGTCTTAAGGTGACCAGCGGTACATTTGGAGCGTTTCTGCATGCTTCTCTAACATGCTCTTTCTTTCTTTCTTTCTTTCTTTCTTTCTTTCTTTCTTTTTCTTTCTTTCTGTGCCTTTTAACCTTTATGATGGGCATCTTGGGCCAGGTTTTCTTTCTTTCTTTCTTTCTTTCTTTCTTTCTTTCTTTCTTTCTCCAAAGACCTGCATATCACAGCCATGTTTTTCTGGAGACTCATGTCTGGTTGGTCCCCTAATGAAAATCCAGCTGCCCTTTTCAGATTCCTGAGTTATTGATTGTCCACGTCTTTAAGACTCCTGCCAATATTCCTTCAAATAATCATAATGCTTTTCTCAGTGTTGATCCACGGATCATTGCGTCGTTTCATTATGATTCCCCTTTAAGTTCAGTGCAGCATCAGTGACTTTGTTTAAAGAATATAGAGCCACAGAAGCAAACATTTAAAATGCATTTATTTCCCTTATTGGTAAATTTTAAAGTTGATTTGCTTCCAATCCTCATACACACAGGTCCACGTTCAGTGAAGTTGGATGGTTGGTACCTGGTGATTTACAACATGTAGGGAAATGCAAGAAAACTGAGAAAGCAGAGTTTCAAACCACATGAACCGTTGCCTTTTACAGCCCATTATTCTGCAGTAAAGGGCTCTGTATAGACTGTAAACATGGACAATGAATGTGAGTGAACCGCAGGCAATGGGAAGATTTATGACCCATATCCTGAACGTCCCCTTAAAGCAGGATGACTGTGACACATGAAGTCCGGGGTGTAGGAAATAAGCCGTGCATGACGTTCAAGGTTTCTGTGTTGCTCCGTTTGCGTTACTTTCAGAGACACGGGTCTGTCAGTATCATTTGTTGGTCGTTGTGCCTTTTAACCTTCATGATGGGCATCTTGGGCCTTGAAAGCTTCTGGTGGGTCATAATCGTAGGACTGTGAATGTCTCCACAGATCTGGCTTACTTGTTCTGCCACTGTTCATCCATGGAGTCTCGGGTGGATTGACTTGTCCGGGGACCCTAGGTTGACAAAGGTGGGGGGGTCCTAAGTGGGCTGCTTGACCTATGAGAGCCGAAAGGGAATTTAAAAACGATGGAACATCAACAGTTTGCTAGCTGGGGCTGCCAGCAGAAAAACTAACCAATCAAGGTAAAATTTGCCGATTGGAGGGAGGGGGTGTCATATCAGTGGGTCGATGTCAGCATCCCCCCTTTAGCCGTGACGCTAAGATGTAGCCTACCCCTTACTCCACTGCTGAGGCTAAGGTTAGTCTTGAATATTTGCATATGTTTGTTTAATTGTGTTCTCTCTATTTGTGTTCATAACTTGTCTCCCACTTCAGCCGAATAGTATCACGGATACAGGAAATGTAATGTTAGTCTTGTATCTGCGTTATTTTCTTCTTCTGTCAGGCTACTTTGTGCCGGTAGCCTACCACTAGAGAAGCTGGGTAGCGTGAAGTCTCAAAGTAGGAATAGTCCATTATAGCTGGAACGGGGGGCATCTTCGTCTATTCTGAAAACTAAAAATGCAAGTAACAGGCATGTTGCAATAATTTTAAATGATTCTGTTATCTTATATCCATAAATGTAACTTCTTGAAATTTTATGGGGCCCCAGGGGGCCACCTACACTTGCCTTCTGGTAGGCCCGCCTCTGATGGGGCCCCTGTTTCTTAGTAGAGCCCATCCACACTCACTCATTGTGCTCTAGGTCAGTTACCATGAGCACCGTGGGAGATGTGGTGGAAGAACCAGGGAAGATCTCTCCTAGCGAGAGGATGGAACTGTCAAGGGGTGTTAGTGTCAGAACCAATTTGGGGGCCTTTCGCATGATTCACTTACCAACACCCCAGACTCGTCCCTCCACCCTGTGCCATTTCTCTCCCCCACCCCCTCCCCCTCATGGTTGTTCTCCCTCTCCTCTGTCCCCAAGCTAAGTCCTACATCTGGTCTGGTGATGATATGCCGAGGGAGGAGCTTGGGCAGGTTGGCATGACGACTGCGGTTGCTTGTGTGGACAGCAGCCTTTGCAATTCAGCTCAGGTACAGAATTCAGAGCAGCCTCAGCAATCTGCG
This sequence comes from Gnathonemus echidnorhynchus, assembly GCA_026776725.1. Taxonomy (NCBI): domain Eukaryota; kingdom Metazoa; phylum Chordata; class Actinopteri; order Osteoglossiformes; family Mormyridae; genus Gnathonemus; species Gnathonemus echidnorhynchus. The sequence continues at coordinate 11,642,564 of JAODJU010000046.1, forward strand.
CACATTTACAAGGTGCACGTTTTAATGTCTTACACAAATCTTCATTGCTGGACTTGCATACATATAAGACTATAGGAAGTACCGACACACTCCCGTAACCACACTGCCCAAGCGGTCTAAACTCGTTAATTAAAAATGAGACCAATATTAACCTATATGGTAATGGATTTGCAACTAGAGTGAGCTGGTGAGGATTGTTTAGTCATGTGATGTGATGATTAAAGTGATAATCATATGCACACAACAAACGCATATAATATTGATAATTGATTAATGATTGCCTCAGTGATTTTCTCCTTTTGCTAAATGAAACATTTACATTTATGGTACTACATTTGATATTATTCATAATTAAATGAAACCAAATAAAATGTGTCTGCACGATTATAATCTACAACATGCATCGTAGATGTTTATCTGATGCGACGTGTTTAACAGGAACCAAATTCAAATTTATCTAAAAGACATTTAATCTTTTCGCTGCAAAACCTCAAAAATCGTAAGATGGCCTGGCCATTATTTTTGCATAAATGTCAAGATATTAAATTTAAGCTGTCTTGTGTAAAATACGGACGTTTTTTTCCGCACACTGTGGCAACTGAGAGAGAAAAAAAAATCAATTTCCTATATTCTCAATCAATAAGTGCACCTGGTCAATAAAGCAGCTTACAGACCATGCAACATGCACACAAAGCATATGTCATTGTTTATAGATTCGGCTTATAGTATTCTGTCATTTGCATAACCGAATACGGATACATCTTTGTTTGCAAAAGGCAAATAAAAATGTGAAATAGTGTATGCCATGTATTACAGATTTTGTGTTGTACTATTTATAAGTCACCGCTGGCAGAGGGATGACAGATGAGCAGGTAATAAAGGGCTTGCAGGCTAGACGGTAGACAAGAGTAAAAAAAAAGTAGTGATTGTTTTAAGGGAGTAGTGATTATAGACAAGTAAGAGGCTCGCCGTCGCTGCTGGGTCCTCTTCCCCAAGACCTTGAGCGGCGTGTTTCTGCCGATGAGAGAAAGCTGGGGGTGGGGGGGGAGGCTGTCACGACGGAGGCTGGGCGCTGGGGTAGCGCTCCTCTCTCCATCCCCCGTCATCCTCCAGGCTCCGAGCTGCATCCCACATCGTCCGGATCTCCATCCCACGCCGTCCGTCCTCCAGCGCAACTTCAGGCGCCGGGCTGCCCGACATTCACCGCCAAGGTAAGGGCACCTTATTTTTATTTAGTCAGTAGTTTCCGGATTGAAGGCGAGGACAATGTGATTAGGTCCGTAAGGACTGTCTTTTCCCAATTGAGCCTTCACCGTGAAGCCATCTTGCACGTCGCCCATACCTAGGGCTTGTTTGAGGAAACCTTTGCTTTTTTGTATAGGTTACTTCTTTTGCGCCAAAAATAAACGCGTATGCCTTTGTGAAAATTTGTTTTTTTTTTCTTCATGTAAATATTTTATGAAAACATCAGTTTAACCGACACAAAGTAGAATACAAGTAAAATATAATGTTATCACATTCAATATAAAATAGTCAACTTAAATAGTACTTTGTGTTTAAATGCAACAAATCGTATATGCATTGAAGTATTAAGCGCTGCGTAATAACGCAAGGAAGAGCACAAGTCGCATTTTTACATTTGCATTTACACTGGATTTTCGCTGCTCTGACGGCCAGCTAAGCACATTTTCCCTTAAGCTTTATAGCCAATTTTCTGCTACCTGCTCGTCATTTTTAAAGCTCTATAGACGGACAGTGAAGTTGGTTCTTACAAAATAGCAAACATCATTAAATTCGACACGCACTATATTGTTTGCTTTAGATATTTAACTAAATACGGAATACAATGGAGTCTTGCCCTTTTTCAGGGGTAGCATAAATTCATTTAATATAATAAACGTCCCTTTATCGTTACTTGCGTATATTACATGGCAGGGAACAGGAGGTGATGATTTAGCGAGGGTGGTGCAAAATATGATCGCAGGAATGGCTCATATGCTCTTATGCTGATGTGCCCCCCACGTTTCCTTGACAATTCGCCATAATGTTAAAAAACAGACAAATGTCTTTTCTGTTATCACTTCATCGTATTCGACAGTGTAGGGCTTAGAGACATTTTTACTTCTATGTTAATTATAATACAATAATGACCTTGCGAGAACCTCGTAAAGAAGGTTTCTGGTACTGCTGGACGGTACTCAATTCCCTTGTTCTAGCTACTCGTTTGAGACGGCATGTTCATTCTTCTGAAACGACCTTGCCTTCAGAAAAAATGTGTCAGATCGCCCTTTATTGCATATTTCATGATTTTTTCCCCTTCAAACTGGACAGATTTAGCTAGCGACCTATAATGTTCAAGTTGGAGAAAATATTTTACATTGTCTGTACGATCACGCTGAATATACAGTCTTCTACTGGACATTAAGTGTCTAAATTGCCATATTATACATACTAATTATGAATAAACCACGTCATTTGAGGTTTTGTTTTTGGTTGAATTGCGTTCTGGGATTTCTAGCAGGACGTGTAAAAATATTCACTGCCTTATAAAATTGATATTGAATTGGGAAACTGTCCTGGTAATAGGGTGGTACTAACTGGTGTATGGCGCTATACTGGGTGGCTTGTGCCAGGTTTGTGGACTGACACTAATCAGGCTTTCTCGTCTTGTCTTTCTTGCTTCGTATCGTTTAGTATCCGAATTCTGCTTCTGCTGGATGCTGGTGGGGAACGAGGTAACCGTGTAAGGTCAGTCTAGATGGTAGCAGTCTATGTGACTGGGACAGCTTCTTGTGCTTGTGGGCTAGCGGAGACCAAAAGGCTATTTTAAGCCAATCAGCCTGGTGCTGGTCTTTTCACGGTGATGTATTTTTTCACTAGAAAACGTGGCTTCCTGTGCGAAAAACGAGCCGCTAATTTTTTGCACAGGTCTGCCACCGCGATCATCTTCTGACTGAAAAAATGTAGAAACCTGGCAATGTGAGGAGCATCCAGCTTCGGTGAGAGCTGATGCCGGTTTGATTCTGCTGGTGGCGCGTTCAGCTTTGTGCCTGAATGAGCATAGGCGCCTCTCCACCTTACCCAGAAGAATGAGCTCTTTTACGTCATTCATTAGTTAAGCTGTGATCTGCTTAGATAACGAGAGGTCTCCCCTAGTTTTGGTCTTTCACAGTGAGTTTCTCACTTGGGCTGCTATGTGTGACACATTGTTTATGCCCTTTGGCCGCTGTCCCCCCCCGATCATCACCCAAGATATTCTCCGCCTGGCCATTAGTGTGGCGCTCTTATCTGGTTTGAGGTGCTGGAGAGCTTGAGCAGCTGCCCCATGCTGCTCTTTGATTGCCTCTCTGGATCTAGGTGCCATTACCGCTCGTGATTAGGGGGCCAGCGGTGGGGGTTGGGGTCGCCCAGAAGGCTTGCAGATGGCCTTCACCGTGACGCCGTGTCATCGGCGTGACGGGATGTGTCGCGTTGGGGTATTTAGCGAGAGGCTCAGTGCTGTTCGATTTTATCGCCCCCAGATTTTGCTTTTCCGTAAACCAGCCAGCCACCTCCCAGCCAGATAGCGGACACCCTGTTCCTCCTGTTTCCCTGGGAGGGGTTGGAATCCCGTAGCCACCCTTCTCCGTCACCCTGGCTCCTCGGCAGGGATCGTTCTGTGGATAGCTGGGTTCGGATTCGCCGGGTGTCTGATCCTGTCAGTTTGCGCATCCCGGCGACCTTTGTGCATGCCCCCTGCCTCACGTGATCTGACTGCCCAGTCCATCTCCTCTGTCAAACCTTTTTGTGCTCAAACAGCCAAAATGAGAAGCGTTTCCTCAGCATTTCCCCACCATATTCCTGAGGTTTCCCCCTGTAGTGATTTGCTTACTATGATTTATATACACACCTTTAAAAAGCACCCAGCACAACACTTTATAATTCTGCCTATTACTCTCTGCAGGCTTTTAGGTTGTAAACTATTCAAAGACCACAAGCCACAGGCATCTGTTATGGTGATTAATAAAAACACTGTATGGCAGAGCGAATCAGATGAAGGGTATAAGTGTTATTCCTCAGGAAACATTACAGATGGCATTATCCAATTTATTGACAATATTAGGAGATTTAAGGCTAGTATTAGTTTTCAGGGTTAAATAGATGGGATCCCAGGGGGCTTTAGCAACCTCAACTAACCCTGAATGAGACATTTTAAATCATAAAGGGTCCCAGTCTTCCGAGCCCCAGTCTGCTCGGACTGCAGGATGAGGGCCTGCCGCTGTCAGGCAGACCGGACTGCAGGATGAGGGCCTGCCGCTGTCAGGCAGACCGGACTGCAGGATGAGGGCCTCGACCAGCAGGCTGTGAACCATCCTGTCGTCCTTTTCCACAACCGAACTCAGATTCATGTGGCCAATTATTCTCTTTAATATTTGTTGTTCTAACTTGCACACCGTTCATTAGTACAGTGTCGTTTATCGCCATTTCCTGCATACTTTCTATTGCACCACTGTCTCCTCTCGTCGTGTTTCATCATGCTCTGTCTCATTTGCGCTACTTCACAGCTGCCGCTGGAGGACGTTAAGTTTTTCACACAAGTCTTTCATGCACTTGTGCCTAGCAAGCGTCAAGTGATGTGACAAAGTGATCTGATTCGTCTTAAGGTCTTTCCGAAGTTGTTTCTGCACGAGGCGCAAACTGCAGATTCAAATCCAAGCAGCAAGTGGAAATGCTGCGATCTCGTGCCTTCGTGGCAGCTTAGTTTATGTGTCACCTCATTACACGTTTGTGAGAGAACAGATATTTTCCCTATGGGTGAAAACAATAACAGCAGATGGCAGTGAATATATTTTATAACACGTACCTACAGCAGCAGCATGCTGCACCAGCGCATGCTCCACAACCTGACCTGACCTGTACTTACAAAAACAGCAAGATTTTGCAGAAACCTTTGGCATTTGAGTGCTGGAAAACGGGTTCCAGCAAGCTCACATCCTGACTGATCACGAGCTTTCAGGACAATTTATTGTGTAGAATTTGATTGCTATTGTGTGTGGTTCTTTCAAGTAATTTGCCTGCCAGTCCAAACCCATTATGGGTGGTTAATTCAGATGGGTGTAGGTTCTTGTCAAGTCAAGTCAGCTTACCTTTAATGTCACGCAGGCACACAGTGAAATAAAATAGCATTTGTCAGACTCTAAAACGCCCTTAAAGGGGTTTCACCTCCATGGGCTTTGAAAGCTGCTCAAAGCACCAGACTCTGGTAACCAATGGTGCAATGAGCTCACAATGCATTGAGGTGTCACCCCCAGAGACCTGCTACCATTACAACCATGCAGCTCTGAGAGATAATTGCGTTTTTTGGGAGGACGTGGAAAATAGTAGAATTTGACAAACACATCTCACTTTACACCTTCAGCCAGCTTTCTGCTGACTCGCCCTGCTGTGATAGTCAGTCACGTCTTACTGATGTCCTGCTATGACGTAGGCAACCCATGTTTGATCTGTGTTACATACAAAAATAGCCTGTTTTTCATGTCCAGCTAGCGCATGTTTTTCACGTATCAGTAACACTGTGAGACTCATTGCTCCGATTGACCCACGCTCCTTCCAGGCTATCGCGCATTTTGGATCCTGAGTCAGCCTACATAACCTTTCTGAGTGACCTTCTTGTAGAAGGACACTGAAGTAGCAAAAGAACTAATTAAATATGCATGCGTCTTGGATATTACTTGAGTTCATGATATATTACGCAGCGAATTTAGTACAACTTAGAACCATCAGCTATGTCTGTCTGGAAGGCAAATTTCACCCCAGATGGTTTTGAGTTCATCTTTTTCATCATGAGCGAGCATTGAGCGATTACAATGGAAATTCTATCATATCACGCAGGCCTTGAAAAGAGAATCAGCGTTTGGTGCCTCTGTGTTTCGGTGTTTGGTGTCACTAAAAGGACATTTGTGTTTATGGAGAATAAAGTAAATGATTTTCTGGCCTGAGTTTGCTGCTGAGTAGCTGCTGTGGTTGTAAAGATCTGTTAGTCAAGTTTGTTCGTTCTTGGTGTTCCAAGAATGTAAGGAATGGCCTAGCTGAGGAAATTCTGACTGGGATTTTGGTGAAACTCTGATCCACAAGCACGGAAACATGAAAATCCTCATTAACTGTTTCTTCTATTAACCATAAACATGATGATTGATGTATGAGATTTCAATGGAGTCACTTTCTATAAATCCGTCTTGGAATTTTACTATAGCGTACCATTATCTTTTGATTCTATGAGACCTTTTATTACCTTTTTACAAGATCCAAGGAACTCTGAGGCTGAAATTCTCATTTGAGCTGCCTTTGATAGATCATTGTTAGGAAGCCGCTGACATGCCCAATTAAGCGCTCAGAGGCCGTGTCCCTCTAGAGCTCAGACAGGGCTAAGTGCAGTTGACTCTAGGATTGTTCTGATCCAGCAGTGTGCGATAAGCTCTTTATGAACAGCACTGTATGTCTATGTCGTTGGGGTTTCTGATCTGTGCAATAATGAACCTGGAAACTCTGGGCCCTCGACAAAATGTCTCCTTGCCCCCCCCCCCCCTAATTTTATGTATAATTTTATGTTTCGGGCGGGGGGGGCCCTGTCTTGTGCACCTTCAGGGTATCCATGTCCAGTTCAAAAACCAGTACTGAGAGAAACTTCAGTGCAGCATAACTGTGAATGCCCACATCCATCCATTCATCCATCCATCCATACAAACCTCTTATCATGGTTGGGTGGGGGTGCTTGAGCCTATCCTAGGCAGCACAGAATTCAGATGCATCATATTAAGGGAGTCTTGTAGGGAGGATGCAGGATGGAGTTACTTAGACCTGCTGGACGCCATATTTTTGCAGTGCAGGAAAGCAAGGGTCCCTGTTTTTCTGGAATGTTCTGGGAAGAGTATTTCCAGGGAGAGTAACTTCCCAAATATGTTATTAGGAGGGTGCTTTATCCCCTGCACCCCCCATACCAGCTTAGTGATGTAGGTTCAGCATGGAGTTTGGGGCTCATTGGTGCACAGGGACACTCAGGGGCATCCTCATCCCTGCCCACATCCTCATCCCTGCCCACATCCTCATCCCCGCCCACATCCTCATCCCCGCCCACATCCTCATCCCCGCCCCATCCTCATCCCCCCTCATCCTT
>JAODJU010000046.1:11652772-11667658 GCA_026776725.1 Gnathonemus echidnorhynchus
GTGGCCTGGGTGCTGTTCCCGCATCTGTAAAAAGCAGTGGCTTGGGTCCTGTTCCTGTATCTGTAAAAAGCAGTGGCCTGGGTGCTGTTCCCGCATCTGTAAAAAGCAGTGGCTTGGGTCCTGTTCCTGTATCTGTAAAAAGCAGTGGCTTGGGTGCCGTTCCCGCATCTGTAAAAAGCAGTGGCCTGGGTGCTGTTCCCGCATCTGTAAAAAGCAGTGGCTTGGGTCCTGTTCCCGTATCTGTAAAAAGCAGTGGCTTGGGTGCTGTTCCCGCATCTGTAAAAAGCAGTGGCTTGGGTGCTGTTCCCGCATCTGTAAAAAGCAGTGGCTTGGGTGCTGTTCCCGCATCTGTAAAAAGCAGTGGCTTGGGTGCTGTAACTCCTTTGGCAAGAGCATGACCCACATGGCTGTGAAGGTCTCTACTGACTAGTCTGACAGTCCACATTACAGTTCACCTTCTCTGCACTGAGTGAGTTGAAGAAGACTGATGTAGTGGTTACTCCAGTAACTCACCTTCCAGACAAAAGCACCTGAACATTTCTGCTCGCAGTTAGGTTTGCAGACACCTGCAGTAGCAGATCCGGGTGTCCTTGTAGGATGGTCTCTTAGCTGAGATCTCCCACTCTTACCTTCGCTGTCCCGGTTGATCATTGCTTTGGATGCACTTGAAGTATAATCCAGAAATCATCACTGTAGCTGCCGTAAAACCTTGTTTGTTCCATGTGTGATTTCCCTGGAGTTCACACACTGTTTTTTAACAGTATTTGAGATGCAGAGGCTCCTTGGCTTGCATTGTCGTATTCAGGTGGCTATTCATATTCATCTTCCTCCCGGCGGGTTGCAAACAGCCCCCATGGAGCCCAAGACCTGAGAGGCTCACAGGGTTGAGACATGTTGTGTAAAACACACCAGGTGCGTGGTCAGGGCTGCTAGGGCCTGCATGCGACGTCGCAATAAAAATGCAGCTTTTTTTTGGTTAAACACAGATGGGTTCCCAGGGGGCACAGAAGAAAGCTGTGGCTCATGTCAGGGAGGCGACATTGGGCCTCATTTCCTGTTGGCACGGCAACCCCTTCCTGTCAATTACACCCCTCCAGCGGTCAGTTTATTTATTGTTTTTTTATTTATACTTTTTTCTATCTCTGTCTCTGGTTTTTCTATGGCAGTGTTTTCTATCTGTCTGCCTGAGGGTTTCCAACCGAAACAAATATTTCCTGATGTTTCCTGTCTCTCACTCCCCCCCCCCAGGTCCGTACTGGGGCCCATTTCATCTGATGGCTCTCCTGTGGACCATGTCTGTGGATTTGCAGGGATGTATTCCATTCTGCACATGTTTGCCTGTGTTATACATCTATTGCATGCTGGGAGACTCTCTACAGGGTGGCAGTAGTTCCGTTTTTAGCTTGTGTTGCACACCTACAGTTTCCTACAAGGCATATTATACACACAGGTGAGAGAAAGATGTTTATTATGGAAATGTACAAGTATACCTGAGACTAGAGCAATTAAGAGCACCTGAAATATGCAGAGAAATATCTGAGAGATGGTTTTATCTATGCGGAACCGCAGACCATGATGCCTCGAGGGTGCTGCCCTTTATATTAGGTTATGCATACACCGCGACACAGAGCTCACCTCGGCCGCTCATGGTTGGCCCTCGCGGCGGCGCTGTGTGGGAGGGGCTCTGGTGCGTCAGCTCCGCTGCCAAGCTAATGGGCTTCCTCAGCTGCCAGCTAATGGCCCAATCTGTTCCAGTCCCTCCTGTCCCCCTCCCCCGCCCCCTTCTCGTGTTTGGAAGGAGTCCCTCGAGATGCAAGAGACGTCACAGTCACTCTCTCTCTCTCTCTCTCTTTCTTTCTCTCCTTTCCATCTGCTCATAGTTTAACCCTTAAGACTCGCCTCCGCTGCCACTATCCCAGCGCGTCCGACTGGGATGGCATTCTGGGAGATTAGCGGTTTTATGCGGCCGGTCTCATAAGCCCTAACATGAGCTACGTACCGCATAATTAGTAGGGTTTCATCTGCTTATCGTTGTTACTTCGGCGTTTTAATTAAATAGGCTTTTCCCATGAAGCTGTAGTCAATAAAAAATGAATGAATTCATTCTGCCATCACACAGTAGGATGGTGCTGTGGCTCCTGATTGGCTGAGAAGTGAGGGAGTGGTTTGGCCACATTCCTGACATCTGCATTCACCTGTAACCGTGCACATGGCAGCGCTGCCTGTCCTTGGTACTGTTATGGCTGCTCTAGCATTTCACCAAGGTGCTCAGACCCTCGTTATCTCCAGCTCCTCTATAGCTGCCACTCAGCCGCCTTTGTGGTTGTTTTCCTCTCAGCTGCATCTGGGCCACCTTGATAAACAGGCGTTTTTCCAAGTGAGGGGGACTTTGTGCTGTGGTAGAACTCTGTCCTGTCGGGTGGCAAGGATGGGAGATCAGTTTCCAAGGTCCAAATTTGGGCACCATCAGTTGCCATGAAAATAGCAAGAGGGTCTTAGTCGTATTTTTGGTCTAATAAGAGGCACCTTGATTTTTTGAGATCTGACAGGTTCTAAAGAACATGCTAGTGGCTTTTGCCATACTGTGGACCCCCCCTCTCTCCCATTCATCACGGGGAACTCTCTTCACATTAAAATTCCAGTGGTCTATTTTTGCAGGCCTTAGAAAGAACAAGAAATATATGTGATGTTTGAAATGCAGGCGTCATCTGAGAGCTTTGATCATCGTCTGAACAGTGAAACAGGAACGTAAAATCTGCTGCAGGATGAACCATGTCATTGTGCATAAAAGTGAAATGAAATCATTTCATACAAAACCTGTAAACCGTACAACCCACAATTTCCGTTATTCAATCCTCACCCCAAAAAAGTTCAGATTTTTATATAATAACAGTAAAGGTCATACATTTAAAATAGTCTGAGATAACATTACCTTTTTTCAAAGCAGATTTTTCCCAGAGCTGTTGTAGAACAGAATAACGGAAACTCCATATGAAACAAGGACTTTGAAAATAGCTAAATCATAACTAGAAAGGTGAGTCATTCATCTTAATGCCCATTATGAGGATTTGTTAGATAATATGGAAATTGGACAATAGGCACTATGTTTGGGCTCAAAGCAACATGAGGCAATGAAAAGGACAGTCCCCAACTTACCAAAGAGTTGGAGAATTGGTCCATAGAAATTTAACGTACTAAGGGGAAGAGTCTGAAAAATCATGATAGCATCTGTCAAATATGGAGGTTCTGCATTGGTAAAGAAGAGCAGCAGGTGGACGTTGAAGCTCCCCAACAGGGATCGATGGACGCTGACTGGGATACCTGCTAAACACCACAAAGCTACACAAACCAGTAGAAGCTTGGCAGGGAAACCGTAACGGTCTGAATAGCCATCTTGCAGGAGTCGTTAGACATTTGCTCTGCACATTGTGTATTAGCCAAGGGATATGAGGCCATTTGTAGCGCGAGATGCACCCTACAGTGCAAACACTCTCCCCTTATAATGTTCCCATATCCCAAGGTGACAGTGTCCCCACACATACTGCGCGACAAACCAAAGAGCACTAGCATGAAGTCGAACACAATCTACTCCATAGCCTCCCCAGTCAGCATTGAGCCTTTATGGAAGCTCTGGGTGGCACCACAGATTTTGGTCTTCATCATCTCCAAAGAACTGGAGACTTTTCCTCATGAAGGGTGTTTGTCAGCCTGCATACCAGACCGTTCTTGTGCTCTCATGACCCGTAGAGGTACAGTTCCAATCCTCCAGAACAGAAGTACAGAGGACAGTAAACATCCCCAGAAGTCGTTATTGCCCCAAATATCAAAGATACAAGAACAATCCTATGATTCTTTATAGTTCATTCTTGGGGGGGCAAGTTAACAAAAATTCTCTTGTCAAGACTACAAGTATGATCTTTGACTTCTTGATATTATAAACAGCCATGGTCTATAATCCCATTACGCCCAGTTCAGGACACCATTCCAAGAAGGACTGAAGCCAAAGTTCCCCTGCTTCATATCTAGTCTTTTGTTAGGTGCTTCTGTTTTTTTGCCTACCGCTGATTCCCAAACACAATTACCATTTCTGGTGCCCAAAGATGTATAAGCAACATTGCTCATAATTAACCTGTTAAGGAGATAATTGGTAGGTTTATTGAACCTCCAGCTAATATAGTGAGCAAGGTGAAATTGCTGTAATTGTTACATAGTATTTCAGCTATAACGTTTTAAGAACAAAAAAACAACGGAAGATAAATGTTTGATTACCAATACGCACACCAACTCTTTATGTTTCTCCTGTGGAAAAATCCATAATTAAAAAAAAATCTGTTGACGTCTGAGAGTGGTGTTGCTATGGGAACCTGACAGCAGTCTTTTGCTGTCATATTTTGTTATCGAACTAATAACACAATATTGGTCCTTGAAAAGCAATTAAATATTTGCATAATGGGAGCTGATGGCCGAGAAAACGAACTGACCGGTGATGCTGTCGGGGGAGACACAGGGACTGGGGTGGGGGGTGTCTTATCTCCGCTGACACCTGTGCCAGAGTGATCAGAGAAAGGAGAGAAATTCTTTCTATGACAGATTGCAGCTCCTGGTTGCCAAGGTACCCCAGAATAACCAAAAACCCGGCAATACAGAAATCAATAAATATCTCCACACCAATCAGCCGTAACATTAAATCCACTGAGAGGTAAAGTGAATAACATTGACTATCTTGTTAAAATGGCACCTGTCAAAGATGCCCTTATATATTAGACAAGTGAACAGTGAGTTCTTGAAGTTGATGTGTTGGAAGCAGGAAAAATGGGCAAGCGTAAGGATCTGAGCAAGTTTGACAAGGAGTAATTGAAGAAGGTGGCCTGGTCTGAGTCACATTTTGGTTGGCCAGGTGCGTGTGGGTTATTTACCTGGGGAAGAGATGGCACCAGGATGCACTAAGGCAAGCCAGCGGAGGCAGTGTGATTCTGTGGGCAATGTTCTGCTGAGAAACCTTGGATCCTGGCCTTCATGTAGATGTTACCACCTACCTAAACATTGTTGCAGACCAAGTACACCCCTTCATGGCAAGGGTGTTTCCCGATGGCCTCTTTCTGCAGGATAATGTTTCCTGCCACACTGCAGAAATTGTTCAGGAATGGAATTAGGAACATGAACACGAGTTCAAGGTGTTGATTGGCCTCCAAATTCCTCATATCTTAATCCGATTGAGCATCTGTGGGTCGTTCTGGACAAACAAGTCTGATCCATGGAGGTCCCACCTCACAACTTCCAGGATCTACTGCTAATGTTTTTATGTTATGTCTGGTCAGTGTATATTAATGATATATCCATATAATGGGGTATAGTTACTGTTAGTATTTTATTACACAAAATCTATATATTATATTGTGATTTAATGATGATTTGTATACCGTTTTGGGTGTTTATGTAAGAGGTCACATGTTAATGAAGTTAAATATGCCTTTGAATGCACGTTCTGTTCTCTGGGAAATCCTAATCTCTCAGCTCGACTCACGGTCTCATTATTGGCTGGATTAGCCGTTTGCCTTCTGGTCGCTGCCATTCACCGCCAGATAAGGTGCTGATAAATAATAATAAGAGCAGCAGACACAGTTGCTTTGGACGCCGGCTTCAGCCGCACTGGAGAGACAGGCAGGATTCCGATAGGGATTAAAATATATAATGATGGCAGCATGTTGTGTGGTCTCGTGCCATCAAGCTGTCCGGCTCTAGGGAAACGCTAACAGCGGATTAGTCACATGCAGGTAGGAGACGCCTTCGGCCATATGCTGATGATATGTGATGAATTCATAGGTCCTTCACAGAAGCGGCAAGCCGACACAGGTAATGGCGCTAGGCAAAGGATCAAAATGAGGGCATATTTCCACCAGAACCATAAGAAGACATTAGGTAATGAAATTGAGTTTATAAAATCTTGTACTCAGTTCGACAGTAAAAGCTGGCACCAGAGAGATTCCATCCATCCATCCATCCATCCATCCATCCATCCATCCATCCATCCATCCATCTTTTAGCTGCTTGCCCTTGTCAGGGTCACAGGGGGCCCTGGAGCCTTTTCTGACATTAAAAAGCAGCCTGAGCCCCATACAATCCACCCACCGCAATCCTGCAAATATTTGCTCACTATAAGTGTAGCGATCGATTGGCCAATCAGTAGCTCCGAAATCGTCTCACGACTCCGTTCCCCTTTGTACCCTAAACACCGAAGCGCTGTGGCCACCTGGTCTGTCCCGCCTTCCAGAAAGGCCACTCCATCACCTGGCAGCCCCAACCCCCCCCCCCCCCCATGGCCCGTGCGACTGCTGCTGCATTCGCTGCATTCACTAGCCACCCATCCCACTCTGAAAAGGACTTTGTCCTGCCCCCGTGTCGCCATCATCATCTCATGGCCAACAAACTACATCATTGCCTTGGTTTTGGGCCAAAGGAGACAAACGCTAATTTTTTTCAGCCAAGAGCAGCAGGGAGCAGAAATCGTGTTAATCGGGGGGTGGGGGGGGCGTCTGGCGGCCGTCACGGATTCATAATTGGAATGAGAGCGAGGAGCGCGGCGCGGCCTCTAGCCGGCGGGAGGGTGTGTGGACCCGTTTGGGCCGTCTCCTGGCGCCACTGGAGCAGAGCGGACACTATTACCAGACACACGTCCTTCATTTACGCTCATGAGCGCCTCTGATCTGCGGGTCATGGGCCTGTTTTATTTTTACCACATGGGTTGTCTGTGTCGCACCAGCCTGCTTTTGTGCTGACGTATGGAAGCTGACGTACAGGAGCACTTCTTCCTGGTGGGGTCTTTGCTTGTGATGCTTCCAGCAGGACCTGGGACAGTAACACCACCAAGGTGACTATCAGCCTTGGTCTCCAGGTGCTGACTGAGCTCCTCCTCTCTTTCAGACAAGCAACCTTCTGATCACAGACACAGAGGCCAAACCGGCTGAGTTACACACTAGCTGGGTGTTGAAGTAAAGGATGGACAAACATATTAATTTGAGATTAAATCCATTCCCTTTGATGGATTCTACATATCTTCACTTTTATCTTGTATCTAAAGGTCCAAACAACCGGATCTATGAAGGATTTTCATCAGAACACTATAACTTTACCCACACTTTGAAAAACACTTTTCTAAAGCCATAGCTGACTCCTGGGATATGCCATCAAAGGCAGGTGTAAATTCCGGATTGATTGCAGTCTGTATGTCATGCACGTCTGCTGAGTGGTTTGAATAGCACAATTGCCCTGGAATAGGTTTGGCCAGACATGAATACATTAAAATGGATTTGATTGTCTGCGAAGAGTTCTTCTGTGTTTGTGCGTGTACCAATTGAAACCAATCTTAACTTTGTTTTATAGGGCAATATTGATTTTGGTATGAGCCATTTAACAGGAGATGAGGCTCAAATCCTGTGAGATATAAGACAAAAGATCTGTCACAAATGCAGAGACGTTAAGTTGATGTCTCAGCCAGATGAGGGAATTTTTTCTAGTTGCTGCAGTACCCCAGTAACCAAGGCTGTCAATTCTCTTCCTATTGATTTTCCCAGAAACCATTGCACTTTACATCATGGATGTATTACGTAACTCACTGGAGCCGCAAAAACTGCCAGAGTCAATTAAGAGTTTTGTGTTTGCACTAACTATAGTGACGCATGACTCGTCTTTCAGTACGGGGCAGCTGGTACTGATTGCTCATGTGATACCGGACTTCCTGTGAGCTCAGACCCCAAATGGTTTACCTTTGTACCATTAAAATGTATACAGTTAGCTAGTGTCTGCGGTTCTGTTCTTGTTGCATCACTGCTCTGTCAGCTCTTGAAGGCAGATCTGAGTTTTGCTCCCTTCTTCAAAGGCATTGACCTCTTCAGGGTTTCAGTGGTGGCTGTGAATTCGGGCCTTTTAGCGTCACGTCTACCAATGGGAGGCCACTACGTGTGCAGGCCCGCCGCTGACATCAGCGCTCACATCCAGACGACGCCGCCGTCGCACGCGAGCCCCAGCCCCGCCTCCTTTTTCATCAAAAAAATAAATAAATGCGTCAGAAGCCACAGCTCTTTAGCCTAAAAATAGAGGCTCCCTCACATCTGCCGACTGGCGGCTGGGGGCTGAGTC
The DNA here is from genome assembly GCA_026776725.1 of Gnathonemus echidnorhynchus. Taxonomy (NCBI): domain Eukaryota; kingdom Metazoa; phylum Chordata; class Actinopteri; order Osteoglossiformes; family Mormyridae; genus Gnathonemus; species Gnathonemus echidnorhynchus. The sequence goes on from JAODJU010000046.1 coordinate 11,660,909, forward strand.
CCACCCACCCGCATCATGGCGGCAAAGAGCCGGAGAGAGTGAGAACATCATCTGGCCTCTCTGCGGCTCTCGTTCTTTCGGCTGTCTCTGTCGATCTCGTTCTTCTTCTCTCCGCTGTTATTCTTGCCGATCCATGGCTTTTTCTTTAGTCTTTCGTTTCCCTGTCATTCTCTCCTCTGTCTGTTATTTCACTCCTCTTTTGGTCTGACTCCCATTCTTTTGTCTCTCTGTCACCCTGCCTTATCGCTCTCTCTGTCGCCAGCTCCTTCTCCCCTTCTCGATTTTTTTTCTCCTTTCCTCTCTGCGATTCCTCCCCCTTTCTTTCCTCTTTACTCCCCATGATGGAAGCTCCAGGTGGACCAGAGACTCAAGCTTGACGGAAATGTTTATCCAGAGCAGGGCAGCTCGTTCGAAGGTCGTCTTTCACATTCTAAGCAGATAAGCAATGGTGCTGTTGTTTATGTGTGTGGCTTTGCGGGTTCGGACACCCTGTCTGAGATCGGAAGGTCACTGGCTCAAATCCCAGAGTCGGCAGGGTGATGTTGCCGTCAGGTCCTCAAGTGAGGCTCTTAACCCCCTCAGTTGCCCCAGGGACCGTCTGACCCTGCTTTCACAACAACATGCATCACTGTGCATAATAGCTTCTGCTAAATAAATCAGATGTAAAAGGACAAGACAAACCTGTGTCCTGTAAATAAGCGACAGTTTTTTGCATAATATTTTTATTTATGTGCTATTACATATCCGTTTTGGAGGTTCTCTGATCCCCTGTGATATTAAAACCCTGCTCTAAATAGCTGTTCATTACATAATATGCCTAATAGTTATATATTAATCCCATCCAGGGTTTGAGGGCCATGAATCATGCCCCTGGCTCTCTTTCTGGAATTTGCATGTGCTTCTCTGGATGCTCCCTTTTCCTTCCACAGCTCGTGTTTATTTGGTAGGTTGAAATGGTGTCTGTAGATTGCCGTCGTGTGATGACGTGATTGTGTATGTGTGTATATGCGCCCCATGGAGGGTGTCCCCTGCTTTGTGTCCTGTGCTTCTTGAAATAGGCTTCAGCCCCCTGTGACCCTCTAAAGTAGAAAATGGATGGATGGATGGATGGATGGATGGATAGATAATAGCTTTCAAATAGGGAATATCCTGTTTTTTTTCTTCTTTCCCCAGTCTGTTCTGTTCAGTAACCCGACCTTACACTCTGTGACCTTGATAGCTTAACGGGAAGCAGAGAGCAAAACATCTGTTCGGTTCATTCCCTGCACACACGAGCACAACCGCGTGAGTCATCGGCCAATAGGGGCAGCTTGTTCGAGTGGAGTGGAGAGTCACATGTGCGCACATGTAAATGAAACTGCATGAACGGGTAGGTGACACTGATGTTGGTAGCAGTTCCTTTGGGGTCAGTAAAGTATCCATCCATACATACATCCATCCATCTATCTATCTAATCTAATATCTGATGGCATATCGATCAGCGAGGTTCAAAGGCCAGTGGTGCTGTGGTCCTAATGCTGTCCTTCTTCTGGGTTTAAAATTTGGACTGAAAAACTCTCAGATCTCCATCCGTTCTCTGTCAATGTGTCTCTAGTAGTTGAGCTGTTTTATTACATTGAAATCCTTCAAAAACGCCAACAAGAGCTCTGCCAACTCAGTCGCCACTTTCTGCCTTTTCCTCAGGTCCCTGGGCCACCTGGATGGATGCTTTGTCTTTTTACTCGTTCACTTTCAGCACTACGCTTGGCACCTGGCCCTGAATCGTGAAAAAATCTCTTCACATGCTTTACAGAAATGATTACTGTTAGAAAGGTTTACAGGAGCAACCAGGAGATAACAGGAGGAACACAGCGAGGAGCTTTTAAATCTCTCTGCGTTAAATATAAGTGTCTCTGTACGTCTACTTTTATACACTCTACAGTGATCCCTCCTTTTCAGACACCGTAATTATGTTTGTAATTCAGCGAGTGAAGGGTCTGACATTTTGATTTCAAATTTGCTTTCTCATATGGTTGTTTTTGTATTTTAATTCCAAGATTTATTTATATTTGATATAAATATGAAATAATTCCCTGCCCTTTCCTGAGCAGACAGACAGGGTCCAGCCAGCTCCACCCCCATGTTTCTACTGATGGCTGTGCTGCTGGATCAGGTGTGTTTGGCTGGGAGGGCGGGGCCAGTGGTGGGGCGGGGCCAGTGGCGGGGCGGGGCCAGTGGTGGGGCGGAGCAGCATGAGCCCTCCTGGCCACCAGCTATCAGGCCGAGCCTGTGCGGCCCATTAACCTTAGCGTTAGCCTCGCTGTTATTAAAGGACGTCTGGGAGCTCAAGGATGTACCGCAAAGAGCCCTGCTAAATAAAGTATGACTGATAGCATAACCCAGAGTTAAACTAATATTAATACCACGGCACTGTCGAATTCTTGAATCTGATTGGTCAGAAGGGCGTCGATTCATTTTCAGTGACTACACATGTAGTGCCAGTCAGGCGAGTCACAGAAGTAAATCAATGTGTGGTTAGAATCTTTAATTCCAGCTAGCACTGCTTAAAATTCCAGACATAGAATGCAATTAAAAATTAAGGGAAACGAAATGGAAATGTTTAATTATTGACCAAAAAAAAGTAGCTCTACTAATAAATGGATTTTTGGCATGAAAATAATGCCTTTAACTACAAATGTGAGTTAAATTTGTCTGTTGTGCATCAGGTGGTTAAAAATATATATCGCATGGCTTGTTGGGCATTAACCCTTAGGTATGCAGCCCAGTAGGTCCGGAAATGACGGGAATGTGCAGCGCTAACAGGTTTTGAACACGGGCGGGGGTTACGGGGGGGGTGCTTGGTGGCACACGTTTTGGTGCTGATGATGTGTGCACAGGGGGGTGGGTCTTCAGATGACGCTTGTTTCATTGCACTTTGAAGATTACAGCTAAATCTTCAGCTAGTATTCAGTTTCAGAAACTGGGCTGTTGGCAAATTGTTTTTTTTTTTGGTTTAGTTTTCTTACATCTTATTATAATGTTGGTTTGTTCCATCTATGTATCTAGGTCACATGTGTTTAGTGTTGATCTTGGGGGAGTCATAGTGGTGCAGCGAACAGCATTTTATTCAAAGCAACAAATATTTTGAGAAAGTAGGGTCAGGGCCTTGCTCAAGGGCCCACTGGTGACATCACTCTGCCAACCATGGGATTTGACCCAACAACCTTCTGATCACAGACACATCCTTAAATGCTGAGCCACACACCAGCCCATAGGTTTGCTCAACTAGAGGCTTGAACCCACATCCATTGGCCCATGAGTAGTTGATCCCTAAGCAGTGGAGCTGCTAATGGTGTTGTTTGCCTTGAAGCTTCAGGGTCCTGGGTTTCATACTCAGTCTATGCTTGTCTTTCCTCCGCCTGTTATTTCATGTGCTCCGCCCCCCCTGCAGTTGTTCAAAGATGCAGTGCAGGTACACTGGAATGCTTTCCTTGGCCCGACCCCATCTTGCTCACCATACCTTATGGGTCACATTGCACGGTCAGCCAACATGCGGCATCCCTGAAGATGGATGTTATGGGCCTTTGTCAAGGGCCCACGGACATGTGACTGTTCAGCAGAGGTCAGGACTTGAGCTGGTGACCTTCTGATCACTGGGACAAAGACTTCGCCCGCTGAGCCATTCACTGCTCCCTGCCTTGAGTAGTGTGCTTCCGGGGATAAGCTCAAGGCTGCCCCCCCCCCCCCACTGCTGGATAAGTGGATATGGATGGTATGACTATCTATTCTGCCTGTGCTGGATCAGGCCCATCTGCTGGTACAAACAAAAGTGTGTTTGTTTAGTTGTGGTGCAAACACTCACAAAGAACAAAGGTCACGCTGCGGAGGAGATGAGCTTGAGAACATGCTCCGTTTTGGTTTTAAATCCATTTCACAAGGTACAGGCTCTGTTTAATGAGTGTTTGGGTAATTGATAGTCTGCAAATTGGATGGTTTGAATAGAGAGAACTGAGGACCTTGTAGCCATGGTGATGAGCCAAGTCTTCACTGCTGAATCACTGTCTTGCCATCTGCCCATCCCCCGAAAGTCGCTGCCACGGTAAACGTTGATGCGGCGTCCGTGACACTGCAGTCACATGTCAATGTAAATTTGAATCTCGGTGCATCCAACTTCGAAAGCTGCTACTGCCATATGCCGCTGGCCCCTACAGTCACCACAGCGAGATGCCAGCTAGCATTAAAACAGGAAAAACAGCAGAACTGCAGGGAACAAACGTCTCTAACGGCAGCTTGATAAAACGGAGCTGAGAGGGAGCTGAGGGGGGAATCCATCTCTCCTGTCGGGGTTGACATGTCCAGATCGTGGTCCAGGGGGCTGGAGTGTCAGGACCATCCGTCTTCTCTGCCCTCACAAATCCACACTGCTTACAATAATCATTTGTTTGCTTGGCACAACTGCGTAGAGGCGCCCACTGAGTAAACACATCATTTTATCAATATAAAGGTTTTATTTTGTCACTCCCGTTCCGGTCCTGTTATACTTGCTGTTGATGTGCTCTGTCCTGGGGGGGCATGGGGGGCACAGGGCTGGGAGTTTCTGCTTTTTTGGAGGCGAGGGAGCGATGTTGGATTCCCTGGAGATGATACTAGTATAGTGAAATTTGAATAATAATAATTGATGCTTTATTGATCCCTTTGGGGAAATTGTCTTTACGCCCCCCTCAACTTGCTCTTTGTAGAGTAAGCTGTCTGTGAAGGGCAGCCACTTGTTGGGGAGCCCAGGGAGCTGGGGGTTAAGGGCCTTGCTCAAGGACCCACAGACATGCTGTGGCTGGGTTTGAATCAGCAACCTTCTGATTACAGGCACACAGGCTTAGCCCACTGAGTCACACGCTGCCCCCATATAAGAAGACTGTCGTAATCGAGAAGTTGGTGAATGCAGTAATTAAGTGCAAAACTATAATGCTTTATAGTTCTATTAGTGCCGCAATCTGGGAAAGAAGCATATCAAAAAAAGCGTCACGCTAACACATTGCAATTAGCATTCCTGTGTGCAGACTAACGGACCTTCTGCTGGTTCTGCATGCCTGACTAATAACGCCTTCAGAAATACCAAGCTAACGAGGTTCGTGTTCTGTTGTCCCCAGGCTCACTGCTGGTGCTGACCACAAGAGCCAGGTCTGAAACAGCAGTCGCTGACCGTGGTCCTGAAGCCACTGGCTGCTGACCGGGAGGACCACTACCAGACCACCACCAGACCACCACCAGACCACCACCAGACCACCACCAGACCTGTATGCTTTTGAAGCATCGCTAGGACAAGGCCGGCGCAGGTTCTAAGGGGCACCACCAGAGGTCAGGCTTTGTTTACCCTTGTCTTTCAACATGGATGACGGCTACAGGGACAGAACCGCCTTCATACGGGGCGCCAAGGACATTGCCAAGGAGGTGAAGCGGCAGGCAGCGAAGAAGGTCGGGCGAGGAATGGACAGAATGTCGGACGAGTACTCCAAGCGCTCCTACACGCGCTTTGAGGAGGACGATGACGACGACTACCCAGTGCAGAGCCAGGACGGGGGCTACTACCGTAGTGACAGCCGGGCCAACGATGACGAGGGTGCCCATAGCGACTCCACTGAGGGCCACGATGAGGATGACGAGATCTACGAGGGCGAGTACCAGGGCATCCCCCGGGCAGACTCGGGCAAAGAGGACGGCCAGCTGGGCGGGTCCGGGGTCCCGGCGGGTGCTCAGTTCCGGGACTTCGGCGAGACGGCGGGCGAGCGCCGGAAGGATCAGGAAGAACTGGCGCAGCAGTACGAGACCATCCTGCAGGAGTGCGGCCACGGCCGGTTCCAGTGGACCCTCTACTTCGTGCTGGGCCTGGCACTCATGGCCGACGGCGTGGAGATCTTCGTGGTGGGCTTTGTGCTGCCAAGTGCTGAGAAGGACATGTGCCTGTCCGAGCCCAACAAGGGCATGCTAGGTAAGAAGCTCTCTGCCGCCGTTTGTCCACTTCTTCAGAGACAAGCGGTTTGTCCTTGGTAGTAAGGGATGTTCTCTAAATTCAAAGAAAATGCCTGCCAACCCAGCAACACAAAACAGATACATGGCGTTAACCATGGCTGAATAAACAGAGCTGGTCTCTGTGCAACAGTTTCTTTTTAAACTCGCACTAATAGCACTCACAGCTCACAAAACTGTTCAGAATCAGGGCATACTGACTCAGAGCATACAGATAAAGCTTGTGCATAATAAAGAGAAGTTAAGAAGCTGTAGTCAATTATACACTCCTACTGTATGTGATGAGCAGGGATGCTCTAATAGCTTAATGCCTATCCATCAGCAGATACATCCAAGAACATACCCTACTTCTACATTGTCAGGTGATTGTTTAAATCTGACAGAATGCCTGGAAACTTAGTGTGGGGGGGGGGGTTGTTAAACAGGAGCACACAGCGGGCTTTATCGACAGCTCTAAGCCTACAAACACGGTGTGTCACCCCCCAAGCGAGGAAATGGCTTGATCCACTCCAGCAGCGATGCACTAACACGGACATGAATCACTGATAAAAGGCAGTAAACAGCCCGTCGGCATATTGACAGCGTGATGGAAGCGTTGGTCGTACCGTCACACGATAACATGCAGGGGTGTTAGTGCTCATGTCCTGGTGCAGCTACGTCAGGATGAAATAGAGCTTGTGGCTGGAGACTTAAATAATTACCCCCTTCGTATTCCAGTATGGGGGGGGGGGGGGGGGGGGGGGGGGG
>JAODJU010000046.1:11671115-11695675 GCA_026776725.1 Gnathonemus echidnorhynchus
AAAATCCCGCCTAGAAACAGTCCCCCTCCTGCACCCACCCCCCCCCCCCCCCTTATCTAGCACCTACGGCGCGTGATCACTGCCGCTGGAAGCCGGGAGCGGCTGTGAAGTTTCACCCCCGCTTCCGTGTCGCCGCACGGCTCACGCCTCAGATCATACCGGGTCTACGTGTCGGTGGGCACCAGGCGGGCTCTGTCGGCAGCAGCTGGTGTGAGCCCCCCGCAGCCCCCTCCCCCACATCGCTTGGTTGTACAAGGTTTCATGCCACGCTACGGAAAATAGCTGCAGGGCCCGGGGCTTTGCTCGCTGCCGCCGTCGCATGTTCTGAACTCGCTGGCTGCATGTCGTCACTGTCCCGCAAAGCACTGCAGGCAGGGGGCGCTGTAAAGGGAGAGAATCCCACGTCCGGGTTCATCCATGCTGCTGGGTACAGGAACTCTGTATAGTTTGCAGATCTTTTCATTGTACAAGCAGCATTCCCCAAGAACACCAGAGCAGGCTGGTGCAGCGACTGGCTTCCTGTTCCGCTAATCATTCTGGTAACACTTTACTTAAGGCCATTTTAGTGACTTATAAACACATTCATAATGCATTATAACGCTTTCATAAAGCATTACAAACATGGCTATAAATATTTAGCAAAAACACATTGTAGCCATGTTTATTATGCATTATGAATGCTTTATAATGCATTATGAATGTTTTTGTAAATTACTAAGAACATGGCCGTAAGTAAAGTGTTACCAACATTCATTTACATCGTTATCTACATGTTGGATCAGCAAAGCCATCGCTGGCATAAATTGTTATCCTCAGAATAATTCTACATTTAAGATGAATCGGAGAGCAGCATGGAAGCTCAGTTGGCAGCAATGCTGACTCACACCTCCTGGATTAGGAGTTCCTGTCTTTGCTGTGTGTGTGTGACGTTTGGTTCTCCCCCTGCAGTTAGGCTAATTGGTGTCTCTAAATTTCCCGTGGAGTGCGTGCAGGTATATGCCCTGCAGTGGGCCGGCATCCCATCCAGGTACCCCAGCCATGTGCCCCATACTGAAGATATCGCCCATCAGCATCTCATATACTGGACATAGCCTCTTCAGTACAGGGTCACCAGGGACCTCAAAGGCCAGGAGAATAACCCTGGATGGGATGCCAGTCCATCACGGGGCGGCGGGCGGCATCACGGGGCGGTGGGCGGGCACACTTTGGCCAATTTAGTGATGCCTGTTTGGCTACCGCTGGCAGCACAAGCATATCGTCATTGTCTGATGAAAACCACTTTTTTTACGATAATGATTTTAAACTATGTGCCCATTCTCTCTTGTCTACTCACAGCATTTGAAACTTATTGACCAACGAAAAGATGTTTCACGAAGTCATCTCTTTAAGTAGAATTTATGTTTGTAGTAAGTAACATGTATTCATGATGGTCGTTCGAATGTATTACTTTATATCGCTTATCAACGATTTAAGGTTGAGAGCTGGATGCCTAGCTGTTATTATTAATTGTGAATATAAGGTGAGATTAGTTCATATCTTGTTCGCTGTGTAAATGTTCTCGTTTGTTGTGCTAAGGGTGTCTCATTATTGTTTTAAGTTTATTTTGTAAAGTAGTTCATGAGAAAATGCTTTTGTTTTTCATGCTTCCCGCAGGGCTGATCGTGTACCTGGGCATGATGGTCGGTGCTTTCCTCTGGGGAGGGCTGGCTGACCGCATCGGCCGCCGGCAGTGCCTGCTCATATCCCTGTCCATCAACAGCGTCTTCGCCTTCTTCTCCTCTTTCGTCCAGGGATACAGCACTTTCCTGTTCTGCCGCCTGCTCTCAGGCGTCGGGTGAGAGACCAGGCTGGCGTCTCCTCGGTCGCGCCTGCATTCACACCAGCGTCGTTATGGCTAACGAGCACCGAAACGACAAATGCAAGAAAACATTCCCGTAAATGGAGAAAAATCAGATGCAAATCTAAAATCAAAAACTGCAAATGTTGCTTCTAAAACTAACTGAAATGAAATTAAAAAGTCAAATATTTTTCGTTATGATTTTTAAAATACTATTTAGCTAAAGTAATGATCTGCTCACCTTTACGAACAGCTGGTATATGTGTTGCTCATTTTGAAGACATCAGTACGTAATGCACACTGTGAATTCATGCAGGATTCTCTCAAGATCAAACATATAACACAATCTATCCCTAGAAATAAAATTACTAACACCTAAACTAAAATCTATAAAAACGTAATAGAAATATATCTTTTTATAAATATAATAAAACCACATTGGGAAGTAAATAAAACTAAACTGGATTTCAAAGGAAATGCAAAAAAAAAACCTAAAAAATCAAAAACATAATAACCCGAATTCACACTGAACTGACAATGTGCCTCACCAGCTCATTGGTGGAAAATATGTCACATTAAATGATGTGACCACCATTCATATAGTTCATATTGGCCGATTATGACTACTAAATGTGAATCTGTTATAATATCTTGGTTCTCCCTGGCTGCTGCGGGGCCATTTTAAGCACATCATGCCTGATTTATGTCTACGATGTGTGTTTTTCAAAAGTCTACACAGCACATGGAGGTGAATCACTTGCCTGTTGACTCATTTTCCTTGTAGCCATGAGTATGAGGTAGAAGTAGACTTGACGAGGAGACAGGGATTAGCCGATAAAAGGGAGGATAAGGAGAATAGGAATCTTTATTGTCACTGCACACAGAGCAGTGAAATGTCACTTAGCAGCACTCGAGCCAGCCGTACAGCATATGCAAAGTGCATAGACAAGGACAATGAATATAGAGACACAAGTGGATCGACAGAGGAAGGAACATTATATGCCAGCGTTTCCTGTTTTCTGCCATGGCACACTTTCCGTAAGGCAGTGTCTGTGTGCCATGGTACACGAGTTGAAAAATGCTGCTGTGTACAAGGAAAGTTCAGATTAGAAATTCATGTGCAGTATTTGTCTAACAGCGCAAAGTGGTAACAAAATATCAAAGAGTTGCAAATTGCAGAATGAATTTTAACTGAATACATAGATGGTGCTTAACAAATTACGTTCACGTTTACAGATTTAACAGATGCTTTTGTCCAAAACGACATGCAAGTGAGTCATCAGGGTTGTCGACTATGCATACGTGCAGCTGGGTCTGGGGTAGCGAACCAGATCTATGGAGAGTTGCTGTGGGGGCGGGGTTTGGGGCGGCACCTCAATCAGCCAATAACTGTCGGTTACCAGTACTGGAGTTGAGAACTGCCGCTTTATTATTGGCTGATTGAGAGGTCATCCCAAAAACCCTCACCCACAGCGGCTCTCCTTGGGTCCAGTTCACCACCCCAGAACTAGGCTGAGCTTCCAGTGAATGCCCAGTATGAGTGCAAGCAGTTCTGGACCAGGAGATACACAACAACAAGTACACAACAACTTCTAACTAAACAGAAACCTAATAAGACTGTTCATGGACCAGAAGTGCAACATGAGAACATTTAGGGAACGTAAAGAAGCATCAGGCTAGCAAAGGTGTTCCCAGGTCAGATGGGTCTTGAGGCGTTTGTGAAGGTGGAGAAGGAGTCTGATGACTGGATGTGATTCGGCAGCTCATTCCATCATCGGGGAACCAGACAGGAGAACCATCTGAAGTGAGGCTGCTTGCGCGGTGGATGGTGCTCGAAGTGGCCTGGCTTTGCCGATGCACCAATAAATAACCCCCAGTACGTGTCTCTCCCCCCAGGATCGGCGGCTCCATCCCCATCGTCTTCTCCTACTACTCAGAGTTCTTGGCCCAGGAGAAGCGCGGCGAGCACTTGAGCTGGCTCTGCATGTTCTGGATGATCGGGGGCATCTACGCCTCTGCCATGGCCTGGGCCATCATCCCCCACTATGGTATGACTCTCTGCTGCCCCCACAGGCCTGTTTTTATACAACCGACAGCATCCCTCTTCCCAAAGCTCATGTTTCCATGGTTCTTTAACCGAAATACTAAATTTTTCTATCTGATCTGAATAACAATGACTCTCTGCCTCTCTGTCTTTGTCTAGATGTCTTCCCATCACTTTATCTTTCACTCTCTCTGTTCTTCTTGCTCTTCTTTCTCTCTTTCCAATTCAAATAGCTTTTTTTCCAGCATGACTTGTATTGTAGCAGAAAGACGCGCAATAAAATGAGTAAAATAGGACAATTTGCACACGCACATTTAATTTCCCTTGATTCCCCATTTTTCTCCATTCTCTTTAATGCTCCACACCGCCCCCTGCAGGCTGGAGTTTCCAGATGGGTTCGGCCTACCAGTTCCACAGCTGGCGCGTGTTCGTACTGGTGTGTGCCTTCCCGTCAGTGGCTGCCATCGGCGCCCTCACCACCATGCCGGAGAGTCCACGCTTCTTCCTGGAGGTGAGTGGACCCTCCCAGCTCACCATCCTGCCCCCTGCTGACTAATCATCAAATTGCGCAAAAAATCGACACTGAATCTTTGTAGCCTGACAAACCATCTGCTTTGTTCCACAGTTTCTTCAGGCTTAATTCCCCCCTCCCCCCGCATTTCTAATTACCTACGCTGATGTAGCTTAATTAGATATATTTTACTCATGCAACGCTACCCCTCAGACCCTTCGGAAATGTCTTAACGATCGCGTTCCTTTTTTAATAGGTTCAGTAAACCTCGATTGCTCTCCTGTGTGTTTAATGAATTGCTGTTACCCTCATAAGAGTCCTTAATAAGATCCAGAGAGCGCCTGTCACAAGAAGATGTCATTTCACATATTCCAGATGTAATGGCTTCTGCCACAGGGTCTGCCTCATGGTTCCGTCATCTTTGCATGAGGGAGACACGTATTTAATAATAGATCCTGACCGCAGTGAGAGAGACCCTCAGTGCTGCTAATTTCAGTGTGCGTGATGAAAACTAGGTGCTATGCTAACGTACCACCAATGGTACTTACCATAGTATGTGAGGTGTTAGCTAGCTTCCACAGTACTATAACCCCAGTGCTGCTTATTACATGTATATTTGAGGTGGACCACATGGTAATTTACTCCCTATGCAACTTTTCAAATATGAGGTGTGAGCTAGCCCACATGCTAATATGCCCACAGTGCTACTGGCTATAAGCTGTTAGCTAGCCGCTATGCTACATTAGCCTACATGCTATTGATGGCAGCAAATGCTCTGGATCTTTTGGCAGAATGGGAAGCATGACGAGGGCTGGATGGTGCTGAAACAGGTGCATGACACCAACATGAGGGCCAAGGGATACCCAGAAAGAGTCTTCTCTGTGAGTCCCGGGAAGACCGCCGCCGTAGCCGTTATCATTGTTCGCTAATGGGAACAGGCTGAAAAAATGAGGCCATTCAGCCAGACTGACAAGGCCATTATGTACCTCAATTCTCTGGCAATAGCGCCATGCACGGCATCTCAATACATGCAGAATTAATGTTCTTTATAATGGCATTATCCCGCTAATCTTGTGGAATGACAGAAAATGTAATTTTTTTTTGTATTACAATATATCGCCATTTGCCATAATGTCTCCCAAAGCTATTTAACCCTTTATTTGTGGAGAACACCAATGGCAATTAGCATAATATAAATAATTTCTCTTGTCTTTTAAAAGAGCTTGGTTTGTATAGAAAAACAGTTCTAATGTTCTATACCATTACCATTCTATACCATTCTATACCAGTGTATAACCATTACTAGCATTTTAAAATACGTTAGAATCAGCAAGGAAGTAGTTTTAGTTTAACTGGTCACATTAAAGTAAAATGAAGTAAATTACTTAGATAACATGGAGTGTTAACATCAAGCAACAACTAACCATCAACATAGAGCGTAAGTAAGCAAAACGAGACACTTTCATAAGGTGTAAAGAGACAATCCAGCCATCTTGAGATGGGGAATCTCCATACTTCATTTAATCCTGCGTCCCTGTGTTGGGGCTCAGGTCACCGCCATCAAGACGGTGAAGCCGATGGACGAGCTGGTGGACATGGGAGGAGACGCGGCAGTGTGGCACCAGCGCTGGAAGATGAAGCTGCTCAGCCTTTTCCAGCAGGTACAGAGAGGAGAACGTGACGGGCCGCTCTGTAGCTTAGCAGGTTAGCCGTCTGTGCCTGCAGCCGGAAGGTTGTGGCTGAAATTCCAGCGCTGGCTGAGTAATCATATCAGCATCGGGGCCCTGAAAGAGGCCCATAACCCCAATTTTTGAGGTGCCCTAACTTCCAAAAGTCCATGGTTCACGAATTTCTACAGACTTAGTGAACGTCGGAAATGTAACGAAAGTTCTTCGTTAGATTACGTAAGGACTGCGTGATCCTGTAACAAAGGATGAGGAAGCCTGACTTTAGGTCATTGGTGATCTCATCTCAAGCACAACAAAGAATGGACTGAGTGAGTTCTGGAAATTGGCACTTCAGTTACTCCCAGGATGCTTAGTGATCCTCAATTGTTTGTTGTTCTGATCCAAAGCATCTAAATAACTGCAATGGAAGGTGGGACTGTGTAAGAGGGAGTTTCAGGGTCGGGGTCACAGAAGGCAGTAGGAAGGAGACAATCAGAGGGAGACGTTTGGGGGAATTTGCATCGTGGAGCTACAAGTTTATTGCTGTGTCCCAAATCTACAACATAAGAAATTAGCCTGTACTATGAGGAATGTTTGAGGTGGGTTATTCAGGTCCAGAGAGTAAAAATCCAGACCAAGATTTTGTTGAATATAAAGAGTCTCCTCTGCGATGGGCTGGCCCCCTGTCCAGGGTTGTTCCCTGCCTCGTGCCTGTTGCTTCCGGGATAGGCTCCGGACCCCCCGCGACCCAGTAGGATAAGCGGCTTGGAAAATGGATGGATGGATGGATAAAGAGTCTCAGTTACAGAGAACTCAACTGGTTGGTTAAAATAAAATATTTGACTGGACTTTTACTCTCCGGACCTGAACTGCCCACCTCTGCTGGGCTGTCTAATAAGGTGGTCCCTGGGGGGTGGTGAGTTCGTAGCTGATGAGTATAATTCAGCCTGGTGAGAAGTCAGCGTGTTTCCGCGCTCCAGGTGTGGAGTAACTTCCAGGCCTGCTTCGCCCCTGAGTACCGGCGCACCACCCTCATGATGATGGCTGTGTGGTTCACCATGTCCTTCAGGTCAGTAAGCAGCATCTACCTCTGACTTCTACAAGGTCTACGCAATTCCTGACCATAAACCTCAGTGCATTTGTACTAAGCTCTACTATATGATGCACATTATGGATTTAGTCAATACTGGGCTTTTCTGTTCACAGTCAATAATAATAATAATAATAATAATGACAATGAATCCTTTATTTGCCATTTGCACAAGTACAAATACAGGTACATTTCTCTTTGCCTGCTCCATCTTGCTGCCCTTAGCTTCACAATGTTGTAGTGCCTGGCAAAGCTTAGCTTATAATTAATAATTAATGATCTCATATTTTACATGGATAATACACCGTTACCCTATGAACTGACCTTTATTTCAAAGCCGAGTTTCCCAGCCTGGTCCCCGGAGACCCACAGATGATCCACATTTTTGTTCCTTCCCAGCTCCCTGCCAGACAGTCCAAAACACGGACTGTCTCTGGGTCCCTGCGGAACGGATTGGGAAACACTGTTATAAAGAAAGCCCTTTACATTGAGTTTCTGCCCCTCTGACCTACAGTTACTACGGCCTGACGGTTTGGTTCCCTGACATGATCAAGTATCTGCAGAAGCAGGATTACGCCAGTCGCACCAAGGTCTTCACCAAGGAGCGTGTGGAACATGTCACCTTCAATTTTACCCTGGAGAACCAGATCCACCGTAATGGCCGCTACTTCAACGACAAGTATGTCCCTTCAACAGATTTGCCATAATACATAATGCAGATAATCTACATCACCGCATGTTCCTGCTCCTTGATAGAATGTGATGTGAAACCCCTCTGTTTCTGAGATGAAATTTGCTCCAGTTCTAAACACGTATGACTCTCTTTGAAGGTTCATCAACATGAAGATGAAGTCCATGGTGTTTGAGGACTCTGCGTTTGAGGAGTGTTACTTTGAGGACATCACATCGAGCAACACATTCTTCAAGAATTGCACCTTCATCTCCACTCTCTTTTACAACACAGGTGAGGACAGCACAACATCTTGGGGAGGAATCAATTGTTGCATTTCACTTCCTTTCTGTAGAATGTCCTGAGTGAGTGACATACAGTGGTACCTCAGTACTCAAACTCATTAGAACTCGAATTTCTTAAAAGTCGAATCAACCGGTTCGAAAAAAAATGACGTGGAACTCGATCTGAATCTCAGAAGTCAAACCGTGAACGCCGACCTAAGATAACTTACACGCGGGGAAATGAGTCACGCGACACGTCTCTCAGCGGAAACAAAGGGTAACGCTTCAGTCTCAGCCTCGCATTCGCTGTGATAGCATCGTTTGTTGGTGATAGTGCTTTTTTTTATTGAAAATATCAGGTAATACATTGTACTTTATATCATTTTGGTAGCCATTGCTCACCAAAAAGTTACGCAATAACAAATGTTACAACCTAAATGTTTGCAATTTACGAATAAATTAACAAATACAGAGTAATAATAAAAATGAATAATGGACCGTATGGCATAGTCTAGTGCTGGCACAGTGTTGGGGCATGGTTGGAGTAGTGTTGGAGCAGTGTTGGAGCATGGTTGGAGTAGTGTTGGGGTACATTCTTTTTCGTTTTGGAAGCCATTAACAAAAAAATGCTACGCACGGCGTTTGTTTTCTTACTTTACAAATTACTGTTTTGATAAATGTGCTTAGACGTGTTTAATATATGTTCTTGTTTTATCCTGTTCATTTTTAAATGCTAAAAAAAACATATTTAGGTATATTTTTTGGGTCCGGGAACCAATTAATTGGTTTTCCATTATTTCTTATGGGGAAAATTCGATCAGAACTCAAACTTTTTAGGAATCGAACCCAAGTTCTGAACGGATTAAGTTCGAGTTCTGAGGTACCACTGTACTAAAGTTTGATTGTGATACTGTTTTCATAATTATGTCACATGCAGTCTTGAGCCTACTGCTGCTCATTGTATTTTGAGTTCATTGTATTGTTCTGTTACAGTTTTTCTGGACATCATCTGTAATCTTTAAGAAATTATTCATGTTCTTATGCATAAACAAAACACCCAGAGCTGTGGTTACAGAAAATAAAACATAACATGATGTCAACAAAATTAGGCTTGTGGCCAGTGTTTGGTACTTGTTGTGTTTGGTGCAGAAACTACAAATCCAACCAGATGAGCACTCTGTGACTGTGACTCTTTATGTTCACCTGGTTAGTAGAAACAAAATCTGGGTCTGGATTTGTAGTTTCTGAACAGGAAATGCCCAGCACTGCTTATGATAAATGGTGAAGGATTAGCTGCAGAAAATATATCAGAATTAGCTAAAAAGTGTGGCTGACGTGGATGGAATAAGAACCCAGCATTTAGTGTGAAGACACACGTTTACTTCCTCTTCTCACTTTCTCTGCCCCGCCACCCAGATCTGTTCAAGTACAGGTTGATCAACAGCCGTCTGATAAACAGCACCTTCCTGCACAACAAGGAAGGCTGCATCCTGGACTTCAGCGACGACAATAACGCCTACATGATCTACTTCGTCAGCTTCCTGGGCACGCTCGCCGTCTTGCCCGGCAACATCGTGTCCGCCTTGCTAATGGACAAGATCGGACGCCTCAGGATGCTTGGTAGCCATTTTGTTGACTTTCTTGATGTTGATGTCAAACTATGACTTAATAACCTTGTAGTTTATCCTTAATCTAACCAGTTTACCAATCAGGTGAAAATATGACCACCACCTGCCTTTCTGATGTGCTCAGGCGAGTTTTACTTTCACAAAAATGTTCTGAGGGCAGAAGGAAAAATGACTGATTCAAAGAGATAACCAGTCCGATTGTAGAAGAGGTGGGGTCAAGCAACTAGAGGAGGCGGGACCAACCAATAAGATGCCTCCTCTAGTTGCTTGGACCCACCTCCTCTGCACTCTGATTGGTTATCTCTCCGATCATTTATTCCTTCTGCCCTCAGAACATTTTTGTGCAAAAGAGCTTCTGATGTCAGTCATTGTGATATTAAAGCATGCATCCCTTTCTCATTTTCGGTTTTCTTCTCCTCCTCCTCTTCATCACTGCAGCGGGATCCAGCGTGATGTCGTGTATCAGCTGTTTCTTCCTGTCATTCGGCAGCAGCGAGTCGGCCATGATTGCTCTACTCTGCCTATTTGGCGGTATCAGTATTGCCTCTTGGAATGCCTTGGACGTCCTGACAGTGGAGCTGTACCCTTCGGATAAACGGTAATCCCCTCTGCCCCATCAGTATCTTAGCATCTATTGGTGTCACTCACCATAACCCTGTATTGGATAAGCAGTTATGGGAGATGGATGGATGAATGGGTGATTTGTGTTTAAATAATGCTAATCTTTAATTACTAAAATGCTATTCCCTCCTTTATGCTGAGAACAGTCCCTGTCTGCAGCACTTTCACTGCTGCTGCATTAACCGTATTCCTTTTTCAGTAGAAGAATGAATCTAGATTTTCATGCATTTCATGACAACAGCTGCCTGTATTGATAGGACAGCATGTTACAGCACCACCTGGTGGTGAGATATAATATTTGCAGATATTTTCCTTTTCGTAGTTTCTGTCAGCTTTCTAATGAAACAATTTGGATCAAATATCAAATGGAAGTAGTGTATAATTTCCTTACAATCAATGATTTCAGCTACAGTTTACTAAAATTAGCATTATCCAATTCCATTCATAATGGTTTTAATGATGATTTTGCAAAATGCAAAAACCTTTTATGCTGACCCATAGCTTTATTCTCAAAACCAATGTTTCCTAATCTGGTCCTCAGGGATCTGCTGTCGGTTCATGTTTTTGCTCCCTCCCAGCTCCAAAATGTGGACTGTCTGGCAGAGAGCTGGGAGGGAGCAAAAACGTGGACTGGCTGTGGGTCCCCGAGGACCGGATTGGGAAACACTTACTAAAGTCTTTTTTTTTTCCTTTTCTATATGGGCTTCACATCCATTTTTAAAAAGCTATACGAACTTGCTGACACATAATCATTCCTGTCCCTGCAGAACAACAGCGTTTGGTTTCCTCAACGCCCTCTGCAAGCTGGCAGCCGTTCTGGGCATTAGCATCTTCACCTCCTTTGTGGGCATCACCAAAGCCGTGCCCATCCTGTTCGCCTCAGGGGCACTGGCCGCCGGCAGCTTCCTGGCCCTCAAGCTGCCTGAGACACGGGGCCAGGTGCTGCAGTAAGATGCTGCTACCAGCAGAGGGAGGAGTGGAGCCAGAGCAGCCTCACTGTGACCTGAGCCCACCCAAGCCCCAGCCCCATAATCCCAGGTGACTGCGAAGGGGCCACGTGTTGCAAGCTACACCTATAAACCACAAAACAACCGTCTTCATTATTCAAAAACCAGTGACAATCACTTTTCAGCTGCTTCGAGGTCGAGTATGTTTTCAAGGTTAAGAACAGTGAATGCTGTGCCCTGTGTTGAGCTGAGACATATGCTGTGTTTGGGTTAAACTGAAGCATCCTCTCCCAGGAGTTGTCCAAACATGTACAAAGCTTTTTGCCGGGTAATATTCCTTAAAAGTTAGGTTTCTTAACTTTATTGTGTTGTCCATATACTGCAGAAAATATTCAAAATTTGGCCACATATCACTGTCCTGTCCGACAGTCAACTGTACGTGACAGAGATAAATCCTCCCCATTTTGTACAGCACAAAACTTCACATTACTAGGCAAACCACCTTCAGGAATTATTTATCCCACTGGAAAGTTGGAAACATGATTAGCATCCGTTCTTCAACATGAAGACATGAAGTTGTCCCTGGAACTATGGGGCTGGATTGGTGGCCTTAACTTTGAGCCATGCAAAATTTTCCCTTTCCTATTCAATAAAGACACATTTTACTCAGAAAGCTACCACAAATACCCATCACATAAACAATGGACTGCGGACAGCCAAGGTCACCCTCACGCCTTCTTATGGGTAGCTGAAATTTTTCCCATCAGGCCGAGGGACAGCCACTTTTTGCATTTTAGATGACCTTCATCTGAAGGTACTGATGTCCATGGCAACTGGGTAAATCCTTTGATACCCAAGCTAGCTGAACCAAGGCCCATTTTACCCCCTTTACCAGTGAAAATGCAGAGATATTGTATGTTTCTTACAAAAATGACCTGTAGCTTAACTGCCATTAATAGATCTAGAACATTCCAGGTTTACTTTCTCGTGATCAGGGTAGAGGGATAACAGCACTTTTCAGTTCAGCTGAAGCAGAAACAGAGGAACTGAACTCTTATTCTTGGGTGAAACCACTTAAAATTTGTTTTTATTGAAAATTATAATGTTTTGCAAGTCAGTCTGTGTAGCATTCAGAAATGCTTGCAAAGCCGATGTCAGAATGGATTTTGAGACTGGTGAAACTCGCCCTGTATCTTAATGTACGCTCCAGGTCTCACCATATTCTGCCATCGTGGAATAGTGGTCTGCTGGAGGGGAAAATGAGCCTTACAGCACTCCAGTTTGAGCAAGTAGCTCACTGGCATTTCGGACGACTTCCTAGAATTTTTCTGATGTCCATGAAAATCGCTGAAGGTCCTGGGGGTTGAATTACATTCAGGACATTGACTTGCTTCAATAATATCCCCCCCCTCCCCTTTTGCCTGAATGCCACGAGTGACTGGTTTTTGTTTTAGTGTTTTTCAAACCTCAAACAATCATACTTCCCACAACAAACCGAGGAAATGACCAGTAAATAAAAACAGTTCCCTTATGCCTCCAATATTATCAAAGGATTAATTATCAAGTGAAGCCTATAAATCAGTGTTTGCATCCCGGTGCTGGGAGGGAGCAAAAACATGGACCATCTGTGGGTCCCCAGGGACCGGGTTGGGAAACACTGCTATAAATATTCATTTTATTAAATAATATGTTAATGCTTAAAAAAAGGCAATTAAAGGGGCTTGTATGCAGGACTTCAAAATCCAAACCATGAGAAATAACCATGCCTTTGATACGAAGTAGTGCCACAGTACGATCTGCTAACCGTGGTCCAGCATGATGTTGTTCGTTTAGTTTTATCAGAGTGCATGTATATCGTACACATGGTAGGACTGAGGGGTTGATACTCATTAGGCTGTTTTAACTATAAGCCATCTCGGATCTTCTCTTCACAGACCTTTGTCACCCTACTTAACCCCGCCCCTTCCATACATAGCCACACCCCATTATTTGTGGCCACACCCTTGTTATGTTTAGTCACACCCACTTTGCATAGCCCCACCCCTAGTCTTTGAAGCCAAACCAAATGTGCTCCTTCTCTGTTTTGGTTGTGTAGTTATCAACAGCATTAGGTGTGCGTGTTTTGATAGGAGATCAGTTGTCCATGGACGTGAGTGAGACCATCATCTTTCAAACCGTCCAGAGAAATTGGGCAAAAGATTTAGAAAAGCACAACGTGGTCCAAACAGATATTACCGATGTAGGTTTCTTTTTAAAATAATTTATGATATATAAACGTAAATAAATGAAAACCTGAAAAGAGGTATTATTACTATTATTGTGGGGGAAAATGTTCTAGCTATTTCAAAAGAATATAAGGTAAAAGAGAGAATAAATAAACTTCCTGTTTCAGTTTATGTAAAACTGTAGCAAGACAATTAGTCTTAGATTTATATATGATATATGTATATATTTTGGTTTATTTATTGATGGTGGGTAAAATCACATTGTTTTAAAGCAAACAGATCTATTTTATTGATATGCAGTGTGTTATTGTTGTCTTTCATGTCTTATGCCATGAATATGGAGACTTCGGAGTGTGTTCATATAAATTATCTGTGGGCATATGAGTGTGTGAGTCAGACTGTGTGTGGATATGCAGTCTGAGTATACTATTAAATGTATTTTCATTTTTTTTTATTTTTCTACCTATTTAACACCTGTGTATAATTGAAGTCCAGTTGTTGATTGTTTTGTGATAAATGTTACTAAAGGGAGTGAAAGTGAGGAGAGTTTTCCGAGCCGCAGTGAGGAGAGCTGGAAGGCCTTTTTATGCTCAGAAAGCTTAGATGGTCATTGTCTCCGGCCTCCTGACTGATCCTGATGCAGCTCCAGTTTATCTAAGATCTGAATTACCCAGCATCCAGATCCACATGTTTCTGCGGTTTTGTTGACACAGGGTTTTAACTGGTGCTGGAGTTATTTTTAACATTTAAATGATAGATTTTTTAGTTTTTTAGTTTTCTAAAGCATGTAAACATGGTTGGAAACTACGATTATTAGTGAAAAGATTTTTAAATTCCAGCAAACAAACAAACAAAATGCTTTTGTCTTTCAAATGTATGAAAGCGTTTGGCAGCAGATTCAAACACTTCATGCTGTATCTTTATTTTTTTGGTTTCAAAGTTGTGGCTGGATAAATGTTTCAGTTTTTTGCTTTGACGTCCTTCTTTAGTAGGGGCTGGTGGTGGGTACAGCTGGCATTTTGGTGAATACCACAGGACACACTGGCATCCAAGCGACCTCCTCATATTTCTCCATTGTGCCTCCTGATCTGCCAGATGTTGGCTGGTTCTTTCAGCGGTCTCCCCTTGGCTTCCTTGAGGAACGCTGACAGAGGATATTTTCAATTTCGAAAAACAAATTCAAAACAATTGACACAAATACATTTACACTGGCAGTAAACCATGACCACAGCAACATGACCATTCCTGTGGTCCAGCATCTCCTGAAACAGCCAATGTCCAGATGGCTCACTTCACATGCTAGAGGTGAAAGTCCTACAGTTCCGCCTTTTGTAACAGCAATTAGCACAGAGATTGAAAAGCCCACAAACAAGACAAGGTTTTCACGCCATAAATATGTCTTCATTTTAACCAGGGAATAGCAAACAACAGCAGAACATTAGATTTGTACTCTAAGGTCTGAAATCTAAGGGTGACGTGAGCTCAGTGGGCAAAGCAGTGGAAAGGTAGCAGTGGACCAAAAAAGCACTAAAAAACTAATTTACTGTGAGCACAATTCTACACAACCTGCCCGTTCATCGCCACAGAAGGGCTCTGTGACAGTATGCTGTGCTCATTCTAACATATTTGGCCTCCTGATTGGTGGATGTCAAAATGCCATGTTAGCATTGGTCTTTCCAAGGCTCTGTTCTGCTTAGTCCATCCATCGTGTGGTTGTGCTGTCAATTGTCCACTTGGGGCGCAACTGTGCCCCCTCACACTACCACGGCCCCCCAACTGTAATGACAATCAGCATGTTTCACGTCATGTCTGTTGAAACCCTTTTTTTTACTTGGCTTCTCTTTTCTCATTTTCCTCCTCTAGAATAAATGGCTCAGCAGCAAGTGAAATGCATTTTCTCTGAAACGAAAGGCGACAAAATAGCGGAACAGTATTGATGGTATTGGACTGGTCTAGAAGATAAGTCACTACAGCTCCTGTTTGTTATTCTTAAACAATGTTAGAAATAGTGTCTGGTTTCGTCCAATTCATCAAACCCATAGAGAGACTGATGTTTTCTTAAACTCATAAAAATATTTTTTAGTGACCAGCTGAACACTTCATTATGATGTTACAAAGAATATAAAAGCATTTACTGTAATTTGTTTGGGTTCTGGGCACAGCCACCAAACCGGGCCAGCTGTGATCCCAGCCCCCTTTAAAAGCACATTGACTTTGGAAAAATGGATTAATATTGGCTGTCAGTTAGGAAGGATGCGTAGCATGCTTGTGGTCAGAAATGTCTTTCGTATATCGATCGTGTGTTTATTTGCTAAATCCTAATATGACGCATTGATCCGTTTCTCTGTCGTGCAACATCGATCCCCGTGTGATGCTTCGTAAACGATTTCTGCAGAGTGCTCCAGCTTGGATCTGTTACCATCCTCCTTCGTAAAACCTTTACGTAACGATAGCTAAGGACTGTGGTTTCTTTTTTTTTGTAATTCTGGGGGTGTGGTTTGACCGATTTTTCCATTCGGAGACTGGGGAACGACATTACGTGCAAGCTAATCGAAGCAATAATAGATACAAGCGTTTCCGCTGCTCTGGCTCCACTGCCGAGACGCCGCTGTGAAGTTCAGCACACAGACGCTGCAGATTCCTCTACACACCAGGCTAATGCGGATAAGGCCCATGTGTCCGGGTCCTCGCCAAGAGCCCCCAGTTCTGTTAAAGCTCTTATCAGATATCAGTTCTGTTTTGCCATTATTTCAACGTGAGTGGGATCTTAACATGTTATCATTGTACTGTGCTGTAGAAAATCGTAGGTGTTTGTATGTGAATGTATAAATAAGTGGGGAAAAAATCTTTAAAAAGGCACAAAAAACAACGACCTAAATTACAGAACACTATTGTATGTTGTCTTTAATTTGTGTGTTTTGTAAAAGAGAGTTGGAAAAAAGACCTGAATAAACATCAGTAACAAATACTACTGGATATGGCGAGTATTTTCCTGTAACGCTGTCGAGGTGCTGTATTACGCTGTGTGGGAGGTTCATTCCTGTCTTTTTGTTGTCCTTGTTCAGATCGGCGGAGTTTAAAATTATGGTGATTGACAGTCGATACTAAACTAAAACATTTAAGTGCTGTAATAAAAAAAATAATCTAAACTGGTTTTGACTTTGTTTTGTCTCCACATTTACTATTTTGTTGTTATTCAGGGTGGAATATTTCATTGATCATCTTGTGTAGTGTCTTAAAGGACTGCATACAATATTTTTAATTACCGTGGAAACCATTAGCAAGATGGGAATGGGACATATCTGTTCAGTTTTGCCAGCAATTGTGATAGATAATATCACTATTAGATGCCATTAAATGTTAGATTGAAACTTTCGGCAAAGATACTGCTTAATTTGCCTTTTGTTTACTAAGACAATCCATTGGTTCACCAAACAGTTCGCCCCATAAGTTAGAAGGATAGCGATTTGCTAGCAAGGTGACTGCTGTGACATCAGGCCATCCGAACAGGTCTACTATAGCCAAAAAGCATTACACCATGGTAATTTGTACTTCATAGCCTCCACCATCACTGTACAGTGAATGTGTCCATATCACTTTGTTCTTTTGATTTGTGTTCTGCCTCTTCTGCATCTTTCCTCTAATTTCGCTTTAAATCGGCTGACCTTAATCTTAATCTCAAATCTGACAAGCGAATTGCATCTCACCAAGCTCCCTGTACGATTTCAATCACGCTGACACACGTCGTTCACCAGGCGGCGCCAAACAGCCAAAGAATACGAGTTTTGTCTGCGCGTTTTTTTTTTTTAAGTCTTCGGGATTCAAATAGTCTTTTTAGATTAACGGGACAAAATTAAATGTAATTCGATGTGTTTCGAAAAAGATGTTTCGCCTGCCTGAGAGTGGAAGGCCTGCCCTTGTGTATATACAGGTATGATTTGTAGGTCTATCTTTAAATAAAAGTCAAAACAAATGTCTTCTATGCCAAAAACTGGAAGCCAAATTTAAGTTATATTTTGTTGTGTGTCCCAATGTTTTGCTGGGATATATATGGCGAATCAGCATTCATTTGTAAAGACGGCTATTTTGTACTGAAAATTAGGATCCATCCGAAATGCAAGAGATAAAAGGACTTAATTTGACCAAATAATTCTTTTACAACTAGGTACATTACTTTCATAAAAATATCTTTGTTACGTAGCCATGTACGGCCAAAGCGTCCTAGTGGAAATTCCCACATTTTCTTTGAACTTACATTTATTTAATTTTATTTTTTACGTTTTACATTTGATAACTGCAGCAACTATTTATCGACTTTGCAACGTTTTTGGATCTTTCATTTGCCGACTCCTGGACCTCATAGTAGAATTTAGTGTACCTACCAGGAAAGTGAATATGAAAGTGAAGTTTATTTATATTACTCGATAAGATATAAAAGCCTGCGTAGCAGACGAAGCCACACCAACCTGAAATGCGTATTCAGCTTGAGGGCAGCTTAACCCCTTAATGCACGTACGAAAACTGAAATGAATCCTTCAAATAAAACGCATATTTATTTGTCTATGTGACGTACAAGACCATAACTGCATGTAAGGTAACAGGAATAAATTTCAGTAGTATGGCAGCCATAAAACGTATGTGTTTTAAATATACTAAAAGTGTGATGAAATTTCACAGAGAGCAAGGCAATAACACTTGAATATAAATAAACATAAAAAGCATGATGTGGAAATAGTGCATCAATTACAGAGGAGCATGCTCCTGGACTTGTATATCGAGTTGTGACATAAGGGCTCAGTGTATTGACCTATAACTCTGGAAGCCAGTATGTTACTGTCAAAGATGGTTGTACGGCCAGAGTTGGGAGTCCCTTAGGGAGCTTGGGATAGCGTGGAGGCTGAAGGGGGTCTACTTTCCCAGGGCCGTGTCAGCCGGTCCCGTTGGTGGGTCTGCGAGGGAGGCTCCGTGACTGGTGTCACCTCTCGTCCGCAGAAAAAAGCAAACAATGGCCATGACCACTTTATGGCCCCATGCGTTACAGGGGGGCTGTTTAGTTTGTAGGGACAGACCGAGTGCAGATGGCCATTAAGAAGGTGTCGGGGGGGGGGGCAATCGGCGCGGCTGAAGATGGCCTGCTCGCGCAAAGCGGGCTGTGACTACAGAAGGAGGGACACGGAGCCTCTCTGGGAGGTAGAAGTTCGGGAACTGCCGAGCCGCAAGGCATGATGGGTAATGAATGCCAGATGCTGTCGTGCTTTAGCTAGGTGCCTTAGCCGACTCCCGCACTCCTCCTCCTTGATGCAGCCTAGATTGATCCCAGAGGTTGTGGATAAATCACCCAGAGCCAATGAGGAGTATTTACCGCCTGAGTGGGTTTGGTTCGCTCTGTTGATGTGGGACTTTGCCTGGGAATTTTGCAGGCTGGTGGAGTAGAGGAGGGGGGTTAAGGTGGTGGGTGTCCTGGAGGGAACTGGGAGGGGTTTCTTTATGCCCTGGGGGTAGGAACAGATCAGGCTTCACTCTGCAGTCTGCAGATAGCTGACTTGGGCTGGGCTGCGTTGGGTGCGGCCCCTCTGGTCACCTGAAGTCTCCTTGAAATGGATCCATGTAATTTTCCATTTGCTTTACTTCTATCTGTTTCTGTCTCAGCAGAACATAAGCGTGATTATTTTAGTGAAAACATATAATAGAGCGAATTGTACCCCAGTTGAACTATAATTCCACCATAGTTTAGCGTTACGCTCATCCTTACTGAAAAGCCCCAGAATTATTACATCCTGTGGGAATAATAGATCTAGTCCAGCTGACCAGTGAGACCTTAAAGTCCTACTTGAAGTATAATTTATTTGAAAATTAATGTATGAAAACAATGTATACACAAAAGATAAAAAATTCAATTTCTAATATTTGGTGTGAGTAGTATCATAGATTTGTTTTCTTTGGACTCCAGTATTTGAGAATAAATGGAAATAAGTTTTTTCTTGTATGACAATGTTTTGCAGTCTTTAAATAGTCAGGATAGTTGCATCTAAAAAAATTAGGTTTAATTATTGAAAATACTCGCCACGTGCTTTGACAACAGCTTCACAAACAAAGAATTCTTTTAAATTCTAGCCTTCTGCTCCACTCCTCATAGTTCTTTTGACTTGCTTTCCTTGACTCGTCTATCCAGTTTTTTCCATACCAGTTTTATGAGATTGTGGTCTGGAGCCTAGATTGTAAGACTCAGTTGTCCGTTACTTTCCTTATTCGCCAGCTAATTCTTGCACAATTTTGAGGTGTGTTTCAGGTTGTTATCTTGCAGATGAATGAAGGACTGCCCAATCAGTTGTAATCCTGATGGAATGGAATGCCTTTGAAGTATGCTATGATAACCATGCTGGTTGAGATTGACATGGATTTGGTAAAGATCACCAGCTCAAAGCAACCCCAGGCCATGTCACTGATTTCTCCTGGGAACCACATATGCAGAACTTATGCACTCACCCTCTCCGTGACTTATAAATGCATGGCAATTTGACCCACATATTCCAAATGTTTGACCATTAGTTAGGGGTTATGGTTGTCTTTTGCATTAAGGATATGGTTAGGGTTAGGGTGGATGTTAGGTTTAGGGCTAGGGTTGGAGTTTGGATTGGCATTAGGGTAAAGGTTAGCATTAGTGTTAAGGTTGGTGTTGCATTAGGGTTCTGGTTCACAGTAGGCTTAGTGCTAGGTTTGGTATTAAGGTTAGAAGTAGGTTTAGGAATAAGGTTAAGATTGGCATCACCGTAACGAGTGCTAATTTACAATTGTGCTAGAGTTGGGATAGATTTTGGCATTAGGGTTGGTTTTAGGATTTAGTTCAAGTCGGGATTAAGATAAACTTTCAGCAGGGAATTCATGGCAAATATGTTGCATTTCTCTTTTATCCTTGTTTATCATGGAAGTAATATGGTTCATTGATATCTCAATTAGGTTTCAGATTAAAACTGAAAGTAGGTGCGCTCTAACATTTTGTTGCTTTCACAGACAACATTTTTGCCAAAGTTCCCCCACTGTGACCCAGGAGCTTATATGAATGGTAAATAAGCAAAGCTTTGGAAGGGACGTCCCCACAGGTGGGCGTGGCTGAGTGGTCATTGGTTAGACAGTGGAGATAATCTTGCCATTAAGAGAGCACAGAAAGTAGCTGTGAGCTTCAATCTTCATATTAATGCTGTTTGAGTATGTATGTAGTAATGTAGAGAGTACAGTGATTAATAATAATACCAGTAGGTATTAACAGTAGACTGGAAATTTGCAGTTATAGGGCTGGATAATGTTGCGGTAAATCTGCACTGTAAAGACAATAAAATGAAAGCCTCAGGCGGAGATTATGGTTCCGTCTCTACATTGCAGCTCTATAGCACTTTGACTCTGCCTGCTGTCAGTGGATTGATGCATGTCCAGGTTCCTCAGCTTCTTCTAGATGTTTAGTCCCCCAGGAGTGAGTGAGAGCAGCTGAGGCATCAGGTAGTATAATGAGCTGGAGGAGTTGAATTGAATTGGTGACCAGAAGGTTGTAAGCTCATATCCCAAAGAGCAACAGTTAAGTTAGAATGGCAATTAAGCTGGAGCGCAGTGCTGTACCGCTAAAAGTGTGAGGTTTCAGTCAAAGGTAGCTTGTAGGTGAGCAGAATGCATTTCTGAATGATTAGGCTGAGCACAGCTCTAAAGACAGATGATAAACGGGGGGGGGGGGGGGGGGGGAGCACAGCAGGAGTACAGAGAGAAAGAAGTGCTGAGTGAGAGATAAGGGAAGGAGGAGAGGAGGAGTGTTCCATGCATTCCTGCTCGGAGGTCGTGTGTGGACAGGCCTGGCTTACACTCCAGGTCATACCCAGGAGGTCCAGCCCCACCCTCGTCACCTGTCAGCCACACGCCCTTCGGCGGAGCCCCATTCACCCGCCGTGCGCCGCTGACGTTCTCCTCCCCTCTCTTCCTCAGTTCCGTAGAGACCATAACTTCTGGGTTGGCCGGCGATGTGTTGTCCTGCATTTTGGCATTAATCGAAGGTATGCCTGACCTTTGACCCCTCCGCCACAGCACGGGCCTCATGCGATGTGTCCAGTGCCGTGACTCACCGCGTCTCGCATCCCTGGGCCGCCGACGTGGTCGTGCTGTGGCTTGCCGCCGACATGCCTCGAATTCCTGCCCTCCAGGACTGACCGATCATGGAGGGGGGGGGGGGCTTGCCTTGCACAGATGGGCCAAAGATAACCGCCCCCCCCAATCAGCTTCTCTTTCCTTCACACGAGAGCCACGGCAGACAGAGAGGGTAAAGGCTGCCCAACCTCTATAGGTCACGGTCCAACACTGGCTCAGCCTCAGCCCTCTCGAGTGCGGCTTGACCTTCACGTTCACAGTGGCCTTTTCGTTTCAGGACAAAATGAATGAGGAATATTGTGCAAACAACAGCCTAAAGTTGCTGTTCAGTGTAAAAGACAAACAGGCAAGAATTTCTCTCAGTGATGCAATTCTATGAACCCGTTATGTAGACGCGATGGGATTCAGTTAGAGAAAAGTGCAAAGAGAATGGTAAGCCCTTCATTGTTTCTGTTAAAAGCAAGGAGTACGGGGGTTAGGGGTTAAGGGCGGTGATCCCCGAACAATGGTTTCGATCTGGCACTGCTGTAGCCTAAGTATTGGTCTTCACCTGGATCGCTCCAGCAGAATCCCAGATGTGTGAATGAGCGAAGCTCGCTTTGGACAAAAGGTCCGCCGAGAGCGATGCAGCGAATACTGGGTTAATCTCGCCGGGTACAGTTGTTTAGTGCTCTGAAAGGAGGCAAGGGGCTTTACATTGAATGGGGCAAAATGTGATCCATTGTTCAGCTGTCGGGGGGGAGGTTGATATATTCAATCCCACACTTGCAAACAAAACATATCCTCGGTTATACGAGCGCGAGTGTTTCTCCCGCATGACGTGGGCCGGAGGAGTTTCGACATTGGAGCGTTTAACCTCCGTGTCTTCTGGTCATTGTCCTGGCCGACCTCTGTTCCTTTACCCTTCTCTGAACTTAGCTCTCCGCTCTCAGTGCCTACGGAGGCAGAGCGAGGCAAGCTTGCTGTATGAGCACTTTTGCGTTACAGGCAAAATTAAGGCACCTTTGGGGAGGATATGACCAGGCCGGGAAAATAAACAGAGTTGTTATTTATGTTGTGACCCTTTGCTGGACACATGGCTCTGTCACACGCGTCAAATTTATGACTGTTTTAGAAGTAGGCTGGGCAGCACAAAATTTTTAGTGACCTGACCAATAAAGCAGCAGTTGATTGGTGGTTCTGGCAGAAGCCAGCCAATAAGCTTCTCTCGTCACAGATACGATCTAGGGCACGTTCACTTCAGCATATTTGTCTCTGTTGACAGTAAGTTCTCCATATGTACCTTGTGTACCTTTAAAGACACACTCATCTTAATAAATACTGTCAGTCTGGAAAAGTGAAACATATAAGCAGAAAGACTCGCTTCATGTATAAGATTTTATTTGTGTAATCATTCTGTCATCTCTGACTGATTTTTCTTGAAAATAACCCCATTCACTCCCTTTACAAGTGAACTCTCCTGCACATGTGGTCTGTGATGTGATGTGTAAAGTAGGTGGTAGCTTTTGCAGGGAGTGGATAAGAGTAATTCACTGTTTTTCTGGAGTCCAGTTAAGAATAGAGGACACCACAGACATGACAAGAACCCGCAGACCGCTAGAACTTGGACGGAAGTTTGGGAGAATGAGGGCAGATGGAACGTTTTGTTGTCAGCGGCCCTTTGCAGCCCTTCTGCGGCACTGGGGCGACAAGCCGTGAGCCCAACTGGTGTTTTGTTGGTCATTTGGCCCAAGTGCTGGAAGCAGAGGGATCTTGTTTCAGCCCCCAGGCCACCTGACGCTAGAGCAAGCCTGTGGAACCAGATCTTGCTTGTGTAGCTTCCTCCCAAACCTGCCCCATGAAGAATCTCTGCAGCTCTCTCATCATCCAGACCTCCTTAGGCTACAGTCCGCTCTCCCTCCTGTTTTTTTTTTCTTCCCATAAACACGCTCCAGATCCGAGCGCTCTGTCGCCCCTGCGTGACGCGAGACCCTTCCTTTTCTTTCACGCCCAGGATGGTGCAGCCATCGGCTCTCAACTCTAAACAAAGCCGGCCGTTCCTTTTCTCACCACCAAACCCTTTTGTTCCCGCCCTGTTGAGCAGAAAAACTGCAACGCATCTGCTGCTTTGACCAAGCATCTCTCCCAGTCAGCACCAGTGTGCCCTCCAGGTAGAGAAGGGTGCCTCTGACTCCCCCTACAGGCCCCTGTGTGAAAGGCACCTAGGCTGAGACTGTCTGCAAGCTGGTGCAAACCATTGAACTATCTCACTAAAATGCGACGCTCGGGCATTACCCATGGGGATGTCTTGCGCATTTATCCAAAGGGTTCTTGTGTCTCGTGTCCTCATCAATCAAGAATCAATAAACCATGAGACAAGAAGGAAGAAGTGTAGGAATGAAAGACTCTGTAATGTGTGCAGTGGTACAACAGATGAAATAGTGGCAGTAAACAAAAGGGTGAAGACCCTTCTGGACTAGATGGGACTTTCATTGAGATTTTGGATGTGTGATACTTACCTTCGATCTCGTTTGAGCCATATTTACATGGGAGCATGTGGGGTGTCGCTTAGTTTGTTCTCACTTTCATGTTTCCCGTCCCAGAGATACAGGCCTTCCATCACCCGGCGCACGCAGCGTCCACTGAGAAACTGGGAGACCATCAGAGGAGCTGGTTTCTGATTGGCTGAGGGCCTCTGTGTTTATTCAGCAACAGCCGACCTTAGGCGGATTTTTTTTTTGCTAGAGAAGAAGCGTGCTAAACCCCTGGTTGCTAACAGATCGCCCTGCACGCTCTAGTGAGCCGAGCACGTCCGTGTGTCAGGGGTGGAGGGCAGAAGCGGGGGCCGTTCACGAAGGGGGGGGGGGGTGGTCAACTGTCCTCATCCGTTCTTTTATCCTCATAACCCCAACCCTCCCCCCCCCGCCCGG
>JAODJU010000046.1:11699524-11729601 GCA_026776725.1 Gnathonemus echidnorhynchus
AGATGATAGATAGATAGATAGATAGATAGATAGATAGATAGATAGATAGATAGATAGATAGATAGATAGATAGATGAAAGAAAGAAAGAGAAAGAAAGAAAGGTACAAACTGTCCATACTAGTAGCCTGATCAGTATTGCGTAGCCTCGCGGCCTGAGGGTAGCGGCCGTTACGGAGCCTGTGTGTCCGGGAGCCGACGCTCCAATGCTATTTGCCACTCCGGCTCCATCCCACAGGGAAGAGGCAGCCAGGGCCCCCGGAGAGACGGGCCTCCACCCCTCGCCATGCGTGGGAAATTGGTTACAGTCCATTAGACGCAGTGAGGAGCCGTGAAGCGTGAGGCGGCTTTGTTTCACTCGATTTGACGCAGCTTAAGGTCCCGCAGCCGTGGCTGCACTGCAGCTCACGCGCTTCATCCTTCATGTCCGTCCTGCACGCTGTTAAAGGCCTCATGCCTATTGTGGAATCTAGCAGGAAAGTAGTTTAAAAAATTTTAAGAATCATAAAGGTCTTTAAATCACTAGGTTTGGTTGTAGTCAGTGCAACTCTTTTTTTTCCTGTTTTAATGGGATCTGATATTTATTAGCTGAAATCCAGTTCCTCATCCGGAAGCAATAAAAATGTAAATAAAACTCCTGAAATGGTTTAATATCTTAAACTTTTCCACTAAGTAGATAGCAGTGCTCACCATACGTGGCTGTTGGCCTATCCGAGGCATGGAGTTAAACCTATAGAGAGTGTGGAGGACAGGAAGTCCCAGGACACTGCAGAAGAGGCTTTGAGGCAGCCTCTACACTGGTGCCGTTGTGTAAGTACAGGAGAGTTTTTTTTGATCATTTTAGAAGAAGAGAGGCGCTGGATACTTCATCATCTCTTCTTCAAGCTGCCAAAAAGTCAAGGGTCAAATATCAGAATGAGAGAAGAAAAGAATTTTGTGGTGACTGCTCTCAGATCAGAATTACAGGACAGGGATTGGCTGGCGAGCATGAGTGTGTGTAAGTGTGTGTGTGTGTGTGTGTGTGTGTGTGTGTGTGTGTGTTTGTGCCCCTCGTTTGTGGATCCTCTTTGAGATCTCGTCTTTCTGAAGCATTGTGGTTAGGTTACTATTAAATATCCATGAATACACTGACTTCTAAAAATTTTATACAAAAAAAATGATCTTCAACATCAGAGCATCACTGCAGCCGTGAGTGTGACTGCTTGTGAACGCATGTGTGCAAAGGGTCAGAGGTTCACCTAATACAGTTTTATGATTGTTAGAACAGTGCCTTCGACAAAAGGTAATTTGTTACTACGGTAATTCAGGTATATTACTGTTGTCAGAGAACGTAAAACTACCGATGCAGAAAAGCGTGGCTTAATTTAAAGGTGTAGAGCAGGCTTTGAGTCGTCACGAGTGCTGTGTTTCGTCTGTTCTGCTCAGTGGCTCTTAATAACCGCCTCTTAATGGGTTCTAACCCCGGCCATCGTGAGCCTTACCGCCGCCTGGCTCTCTTCACACCAGCTACGGTCTGTACACAAGTTCCCCTCGATGGGGTCAGGCTGCACTGACGCTGCACATGGCCGGCAGAGACATAAGGGTCACGCCGAGGAGGCGCTGGGGTCGCGACCCGTTTGGGCCCCGGGACGGGGCAGGGTCAGCAGCAGCAAGGGCAGCGATTTCAGGCTGAAGGAGGGTCACCGTCTCTACCTCCTCCATCTCGGCTGGGGAGTCAGCTGCTGCATTTGAGAGGGGGGGGCACCAGGTATGGCCCGGCTCGGCCCAACACAGCCGGCGTAGCCAGTCGGGGGTGGGGGGGGTGGTTATTATTCACGGTGCAGCTGGTTCAGAGGGGTGAGGGGTGGGATTGGTCAGGCCGCTCCGCAGATTGGCCCTTTTTCCAAACGCTTTCGGTGACAATTAACCAGCTGGACCGCAATTGAAAACTTTAACCTGGGATTAGCTAGCCTAATGCCCCTCCCGTCAATGATGTTAATTAGTGCTAATTAGCAGGCATCTTGATCTGGGGGGGGCATAGCAACATGACCTTTAAAATGCTGACCAATCTCTTCACCTCCACCTTACCCTCGACTTCTGGCTGGTGACAGCGACCCAGTGTTTGTGCCGCTCTCGTCGTCAGAGGCGGTCTGCCCTCGTCACAATGCCTCCCATTCACTGGCCTGGTCATTGCTGCAATTGAGGGGTCAACCATTTTGGAGGTTGACCCCCCAACCCCCCGGCTTTGCCCCCATTCAGTCCAAGTGATGAAAAGTCCGCCGGTCAGATCGTCTTCCCCGTCCCCTGATCTGCTGCTGTTGTCGGCCTGATGCCGGCTTTCTTGGGGAGCCCGTGGCTGCAGACACCTGACCGGGCGTCCGACACCTTGAGGAGCCTCAGCCCCTGGACCCCAGCTTCTGCCGCCTCAGCTTCTCTCCCATCTTCTCCCATAATTTATTCCCCAGCAGGGATGTCATGGGGCCTGCTTGACCAGGCTCTCTTTGCTCTTTAGTCAACACCTGGTATCACTTTATTAACTCCCCCCCCCCCAACATCCAAGTCAGCCCCCACTAGGGCCGGGAACACTGTGGCTATTGAGGTTTGGGCTCCCCCAGCCCCCGCCCTCCGACCCGGACGCTGACTCAGTCTTTGAAGAGGAACGTGACGCCCTCACAGTGGAGCTCCGACGATTACCACGGCAGCACCCCCCACCCCTCCCATCCAGTGACCTTTGACCCACCCACTCACACCACTCCCGCCTCTCATTGGTCCGCGGCGGACAAACGTGGGAGAGAGCGAGCGAGAGGGAGAGAGTGGGTAACCGGGGAGAGCACTGAAAGGTCAGATGATGGCCACAGATTTTATTAGGACAGGGCTGTGGGTGGTGTCTGTGATGGGGGTGGGGTGGAGCAGGGGGTGAGGAAGAGTGGGAGGAGGGAAATGGGCTTAAGACCACCGTCTGAGGTTTTACTGCTTAGAATTTGGCCTTTTTTTTGCTCGACAAGTTAAGCAGTCAGTGTTGAGCTAATCTGAACACGGCGTTGAAAGCAATGCAGATGACACAGAGAGCCAATGGGGTGCGAGCCCTTCCCAGCATGCTTTGGGCTATTCACCTGTCCTTCATGGGAGCAGCTGACCTGAATTCAGATGCCGTGGTGATATTCCCTAATTCTCTGCATTAACTCTCAGTCTGCAGTTAAGATCGATTTTGTTTGTTGCTAGCGTGAAATATTGAAGAAACGAATGATGCTGCAAGCTGCCGTAGAAATGACCATTTACGCTCTTCAAGATCTGCTTAGATCTGTCTTTGATTAAATCCCAAAAAACAACCCAGAGCAAGTAAATATAGC
This sequence comes from Gnathonemus echidnorhynchus, assembly GCA_026776725.1. Lineage (NCBI taxonomy): Eukaryota > Metazoa > Chordata > Actinopteri > Osteoglossiformes > Mormyridae > Gnathonemus > Gnathonemus echidnorhynchus. The sequence continues at coordinate 11,702,852 of JAODJU010000046.1, forward strand.
AAAATATTTCCCTCAAAGCATATCGTTTAATGTCTTTTTAATCATCATTTAATTACTAAACATGCAGCACAAGCCTCTCAAATATTTTAATTTAACAGTTCAACAGTTCAAATGAGCGATTATTGGCAATTTAAAATTATCCTGCCTCTGGCTCCTGACCACATTTTCATCTGCAAGGGTCCTGGGCTGTTTTCTTCAGAGTGGAATGTGTTTTGACCTTTGACCTGGTTCAGCTGTCAGGTCCCGGCATGCTCCGTCCAGGGCGCACGCGAGATGAGTGTTGTCTTTTACCCTCGGCCTGAGCGGGCAGGGTCGCGTGGAACAGCACCCATTCCTGTTACCATTTGTTCCTGTCATATGGTGGCAGCTTAGTGCTCTGGCTATATATTTCACTGTTATATGTATACCTTAAGCCTCACAGTAAGCAGTTACGGAGAAGCCAGGCATACAGATATGGCAGCACGCAGTGATACTTCCTCTTCTCTGACCCCGTGGCTGCGTTCTCTGTCGCAGTGATTAATGACACAATCACTTGCTGATTTTTGAGTTTTGCGGAATCTGGCTTTTTGTCCCTTATTTCCTCTTGCCGCTTGAATCGCAGCCAGAGTCATATTTCAGCCATAATTGTTGAATTTGTTTGTTTAATTTTGGCCTGTTGTTACTGGCAGAAACGTCCTGGTGTGGAAATGTCGGTGTCAGGGATCCTTCCTGGATTTTCTGTGAAGACACGGGATTGTGATGAAATTTAAAAGCATTTCCATGACTATCTAAAGGTCCACCTCGATGAAAGTCAGTTCAATTAATCCCGGTAGTTGAGGAAGGTATTGTGTTTTTCCCAGAAATGTTTATTTTCAGGGTTTAGCCGCAAAGGCGCTACCGTTTTGAGGTTCCTGTGCAGGTTTCCACATTGAAGCCGTGCTTCACTTCAGCTAGTCTTCGTAAACATGCATGACGCGTCAGGAAACGCGTCCAAACGACCGAGAAAGCACCTGAAAGCAGAGGCTTCTGGAACATTCTCTCCCCCCAAGCCCAACCCCCATTCCTTGTTTTTAGGGCTGAACCATTTGGGCATGGCAGTGAGTTATGGACCTTGTTGGGGGGGGGGGCTGCGTGCATTTAGGGGAGGATATGTACACTTGTGGGTGGCAAAGCAGCCTTCGACAAACAGTTCAGCGAAGACACCCACCAACCCCACTCTGGGGTGTGTCGGGCAGCACATGGGGACACCCCCGGGGGCTGCTCATGATGTCAGTGCCGTTCCCGAGGTTTTCATGACTGGGAGATTTATGGCACGGTCACCCAACTGGGGGGGAGCCGAACGGCTGTAAACGGCGCTTCAAACGGGTCGGGTAGCTCCAGAGCCGCTCCGTACCCGGCCTTGTTAAGCCCATTGGTCACAGACTCGGGGGCCGATTTTCCAGGTCAGGGGGACTCCCATCGCAACGAAAAACCGTATTTATTTAAGACAAATGTTTTTCTCATCTGCTGCCGTAATGCGATGCGTTTGACATGCCTCGTGTGAACTCCCGGCGGGAAACGTTATCATCTGTGCGGCGGCCCTGATCATTTTTTTTTTTTTTTTTTTTGCATAATGACCGTAAAAATGGTGCCTCGGCCTATACCCAGGTTGCAAATCTAAATGTAGGGGCTATTAAAGTGCTTAAAGAGCCAACCAGTAAAAGGAGCGGCAGACAAACTGGTGTGAAGCCGGCGTGACCTCATCTGGCTCACTGTTTGCTTAGGAACCAGTTTAATGCGAGAGTGAAATGTGAAGGTGTAATGGGGCACACATGTTGAGCGTGGAAAAAAAAAATCCCGAACGCAGGAGAATACGTAAATAGCAGCGAGAATGACCTCCGACCTCCCAGTTATGGCCGTTTACAAACCACCTCCCAAACTGGTCGCCTTTGACTGCCAACCCCCCGCCCCCTCCCTCCTTTGGGCATCTCTTTAGGCACCCAGCATTCCTGTAGAGGCTGAACAGAAGCCCTTGTTATGGAGCAAGTCCAGCTGACCCCTGGTGTTGGGTCCAGGGTTCAAAGGTCATGGCCCTCCGTCCAACTTCAGAGCCATGTCAGGTGATGCTTACTGCATAGCATTCCCTATATGACGCTGAAAAGGATCCACTGTTCGCTTGCATGTGTGCATGGAGTGAGTGTGTTGCTCAAATAAAGTCCCTGTGTGTGGCATTGTCAGTCAATGTTTAATATATCTCAGAAAAACAAATCCGCAATCTGTTTTCAGGGTCCATCTGCTATAAGCTCCTAAGTTTAAAGGATTTCATCAATCAGTCTGGCGTGTTTGTTAATACTCTATGATTCATGCTAAGAGTTCCCTCGTGGGCCCCTTGGTGAACAGTGGAAACATCAGCATTAGGTACAGGAGGTCAGGCTGCTTCATGTGAATGAAAGTGCAAACGAGTTTTTCATTGTTTTTCATTGTTACGTGCTTAGCCAGAACTGTAGCTAAAAATGATTATGTTATTGGCATTAAGATGCTGTTGTCCTTAACCTCAATTTTTCATCTAGTTTCAGTGTGACAAATGTGTCTTTGATTGTTTTCGTGGTCTAAGTGCAAGTCAGGAAGGCCATACTGCTATTTATTCAAAAATAAAAAAAAAACCCTAGAAAAACTAAAATAATTAATGGCGAAGCATGTGACCCCACTCATCACTAATAAATAAACAACTAAATAATGGGGAAGGACACTTGGGGGGGGGGGGGGGGATCTGAGGCTGGGAGGGTCAGAACAGGAACAGATTCATCAGGCGCAGAGACGTCAAGCCTCCTCAACGTTACTCGCTATTCCTTGTTAACCCCAATTTGCAGACGGAAATGGCGCAGTAACCTGCCCGGAAACCAGGAGGGTGTAGGACAAAGAGGCCTCGTGCTGGAGAGCGGGTCCATCGCCGGGCACCACCGTCACCGCTGCGTGTTGGTTAACGACACAGATCTTGCCACCCGCTACAGAGGGACGTCTGCGGAAGAACGTCTGTGGAAGTCGCTAATAAGAAGCATCAGGTGCAGCTCTCAGCGTCCATCTTGCTAGTGGGCGTTTGGACCCTTGGCTGTGCTGGAGTTCAAGTCTTGCTTTAAGGACACGTACAAAACGCTGCATGGGCAGACTGTCCAAGACCAGGTCCCTGAGTCCCCCACCAGGGATGCTGGCAGAGGGGCTGCCCTCTAAAATAAGCCTTGATTAGTCCTAGGAATCGCACTGTGGCACTGCGGAGCTCCTGATGTCACAACCTCCATAAATCCTCCAGCGAGGCGCTGACCTCCTGTTCCCTCCTGCTGACTTTTCATCCCCGCCCCAGCCCTGCAATTTGTGAGCCCAAACAGTGCACCCCTTACCCCCAGCCCCGACCCCTGTCTCCAGGCCCCGCCCTGCCAGTTGCTCTGGTCAGCTGTCACAAGGCGCACAGAGGCGTCCATCTTCGCTGTCGTTTTCCTTACCAGTCCATTTTCTCACGTCTCGGCCTCTAGAGGCCGCCTACGGGTTTCTTTTACGTCTTGTTCCATTTCACCATGTTATTCGGCCCACCTCCCTCCCCCAAAATTTAAAATATTGTATCTTTTGTTACCTCTCCTGACCCTGCAGCCACCCTTCCTATTGCAGCGCCAGTGTCACATGTTGTGTCACAGTGACTTTTTGAGCAATCGACTAGAAGGCGTGGCCTTATTTTAAGATTACACTGCATTTGTGGCTCTCGGGGTCAGTGCCCACCCCGCCCTTCCAAATCTGAACCTGGCTGAACTGCATTCTGCCCCCCCTTCCAGTCCCCCCCCCGAGGCTTTGGAGACCATCACAGTAGTCTTTACCGCTCGTTAGAGCCTTCTAAATGTCCCAGCTGGGGTCATGCGGGGCTGATGTTAATCCTCTAGGTCAGTGTTTCCCAACCCGGTCTTCGGGGTCCCCTCAGTCAGTCCATGTTTTTGCTCCCTCCCAGCTCCCAGTAAGGAGCAAAAATTGAGCCTGTCTGGCATGGAGCTGGGAGGGAGCAAAAACGTTAACTGTCTGAGGTCCCCGAGGACCAGGTTGGGAAATACTGCACACAGGTGATACACGGTTCAGTGACACAACAACGCATCTACAGTCCACACATCAGGAGGCTTAAGGGAACCTTTCACAGTTCCTCTACTTTACTTAACTCCCTATGTAGTTCAGGTAAAATTAACCATGTATGCAAGAGAGTAAGCTATTATTAATGTACCCCTTACTTCTAAGACACGATCCCCCTTATACTATAATACACTAATACTGGATGTTCTAATGAGGATAAAATAAGAAGGGAAAAGCAGTGAAAGTGATGGAGAAGAGGACCTGGGTGAGGACCGTTGAGAGCAGAGGTCCCTGAAATGGAGTTTTGGGAAAAGGCAGCACTGTGCCAGACCTGTCCGTATGCAGTGAAAGCATGTGCACTAAAGCGTGAGCGAGTTCAGGCAGAAAAATCCACTGTCGGTTAAGTGAGAGTTTCTGGTTTCTGCTGTTTCTTGCTGCTTGCTATCTGAACTCGCCATCAGCTGACTGCAGCCACTCCAGCTCCCCGTCCGTTGTGTATAAAGCTCTTTCTGGGACTTCCTCTCTCTACAGATTTTTTTTTTTTTAAACTTTTTTAATAACCCACAATGTCCGCAAACTTCCTCAAGTGTGTAGGGGTAAGAGAATTTAACCTCTCAGCCCAGATTGTGAAACGGGACACGCATCCTGCATGTTGTTCTGCTTGGGCTAAGAGGCTCAGAAACCCAAACTCTTAATTTCATGTTTACATGAGCATGTAAAAAAGAAGAAAAATATCCAAATGATTGTAAGCTTTTTCACATTAAAACTCTCCTATATTTTTCACATCCTGTCATCCTGTTCAGCTGGGATTTATGCAGGTGTGTAGGGCTTAGTGGGCTAAGCCTCTGTGCCTGTGATCAGAAGGTTGCTGGTTTGAGCCCCCACCTCAGGGGAGCAGTCACTTGTCCATGACTCCTTGAGCAAGGCCCTTAACCCCCAGCTCCAAGGGTTCTGTATGTTGGCTGACCCTGTGCTGTTACCAGTGAGATATATGGAGAGCTATGTGGGATAGGTGAAGAGTAGAATTCCAATGTACCTGCAAATGGCAAATAAAGGATTTATCATTGGGGGGGTGGAGCTGGCCGGCTCACCATCACGTTCCCCGGTCGAGCGACTGGTGCAGTAAAGGATTGCCACCCTAACATTTAGCCATCGCCACCCCCCTGCAGTTACACAAGCTGCACGTTCTAATCACATAGAGCCCACATAGATTTTATCTCCTCCCTCCACTGTAGGTCACTTTGGATAAAAGTCACAGGTGAGTAAAAGTTAGTTCACAGTATATTTTCGTAGCTTAGCCTAGAGCTACCAATCCTGATTAAACACTGGCTGGTTAAACTATGTAATGTAATGTATGTAATGTTATGTAGCGTGTACATAAAATAAAAAATCTGCAGCTTTTATTATAAATATTTTTATTGCACATTTTCATCCTTAATGTTTCATAGATTCATTTATTTTTTTCCTGTCTAATTCAGCTTCTTGTTGGCAGACACAGGTGTTGCGCATATTTATTAGGAGAAGGGCTTTTAATTTTAGCAATCACTGTTTAGAGTTTCCACTGTTACCTTACTCAGTAAAGGTAGACCCCCAGCCCAAGACTTATTCTGATGACCCAGAACATGCATTCTTATACATGGACAACTAGAAGACTATGCATGTAATCTTTAATCATCGTGGCTCTACAATTAAAGTGGAATGAACGTGCTTATTAAGAGGAGACTTTTCTTTTATGTTTCCAGATAGAGTTACTCTTAATTACCCTGCCCTTGTCTGAAGAATGCAATTGGTCAGCCTTCTGTGGCCCGAGGGATGTTCTAATAGTGAGTCAACGAGGCTAATTGAAATGGGCTTGGAAAACAGGTAGGGTTACATGTGACAACAATTACCGAGAGCAAAAGGCCATTCGTTTCGCCTGCAGCACGACCCGTGTTTCTTCTAAGTGCGCTCTCTTCCTCTTCTTTTACTTACCTTTTTGGGGAGCAAATTCTATCCCTGGGTTTCGTGTTGTGTCCCCCTTCTCTGCTTGCATCCTGTTATGTGTATAAGCAAAAAGCATCGAGTACAATGGGCACGAATTCCTTGCGAATACGGAGGGGCCCCGAACTCTGTGCATTCTTCTTTCTAATTCAGCAGATCTGATGCGGTATTTCCCCAGGGTAAAGGGGAGCTAACTCGAAAGGCACACAGCAACATCCTGCACAACGCAAACCTGAGAGTCCCATATTTAAATCACGCATTTAATAAATCAGTTTGGCTCCTGCTGCGCGAGCAATGACAGCGGTGAAGCAGTGGTACAAGTTTCATTAACTGGAACGTTTTTATAAAATTACTGTTTTAGACTGCGCACCGTGACGAAACCTTTACCCCCAACAGACATCGAGGCGTACAGCTCACTGCATCCCGCTTTTTAAATCTAGATTAAAACCCCGCGAATTAGCGGCCGGCCTTAAATTCTTTTTAAGGACTTAATGGGATTTCCACTCCTGGAAGTTTATGGACCTTATGGCAGAGCGCAGATGGGGAGCAAACGGCAGGAGGAAAAAAATGACTTAATATAAGTTTCAACTAATTGTTTGTCATGAAACTATAAATTTGGCAGATATATAAATGTTCACATTTAAAAGCAAACGCTATATATTTCTTTCTGCAATTAACATCATATTTTATAGGTAGACTATTTTAAGGATCATATACTTAATATATTTTCTCCTGCATTGTAATTATTTCGTTGTGCCGTATTTAATATTTTCGTTGAAAAGATTGTGTGTGTGTGTGTGTGTGTGTTTGTGTGTGTGTGTGTGTGTGTGTGTGTGTGTGTACTGCAGGCACACATGTGTCAATTTGCAATGGGCGGGAGTTTTACTGACATTTAAAAATGTTAGAGTCTGATACATTATGTACATTAATGTTAAGTTGCGTTATTTGGTGTTTTTAAAAATGTCTTTAACCTCCGAAGGCAAAACAAATGTTTAATCAATTGCATTGATTGCGTGATGAAATATAACGTCTCATATAGAAAAGGTTTGACCATTTGCAAACAAACTGAAGCTCTTCTGACAAAAAAATATTGTAATTAACCTGAATTTCTAGACAACAGTGTCTTTACACGGAAATGAAAGCTAGACAAGTTAAATGGAAATAATCAAGAATTTATTTTAACGAGGGTGAATTTACTTTCGACATTAACCTGAAAGCATATTTTGCCCTGGGGGGGTCCGAATTTCACTGCCAACACTGAGAAAGTTTATTTTATAGACTAATGTGACTGATCTCATTATAAGTGACGTTATATACCTCGCTTATTGTTTTTCTTCCACGCGAATTCTGGACTATTATTGAACAGATGTAAAGAGATGTAATTTCACCGTGCGTTATCTTTGTCCACGTTATTACATGACGTTCACATTATCAAACATTACGCCGTTACACTCGTCGTCAAAATACCCTACAGTGGTCAAGAGCAGCAACCAAAACTTTCAATGTAGTCCTCCGACTAACGTCCATGCAGTTCTAAAAATTATAACATTTTCGTAATTTAAGTGTCAACGTTTAATATCCCGAAGTGGATCACTCTTCTGCGTGTTTCCCCGAACGATTAACTCATTTCGATATGGCTAATATATATTTTTTTGTAAATTAATGTATTTTGCGCCGGGGTGGGATGACATTTGTTTTTTCAGGGAGTAATGTTTAAAAACTGCTGTGTATTGAGTCAAGGGTAACGAAATATAACATTAAACAAACGACGAACTCCAAAATGGTCAAATCACAAACTGAAAATTCTCTGAGGTTGTTTTGTATGTGTGTATTTGGAAGCAATTTTTCGGATGGTTTTTAATTTTTACAGTACTTTGAGTTCTATTAATTAAATCAATTTCGCTAAAAGAATACTCGTTACGTTTACGTTAATTGTATCTTTAGCCTATATTTTCCAAGAAATGCCCAAAAAAATCATTTAATCAGCACATATAATAGCCTACACAACACCCTGCAGTTATACATTGCAAATTGACTCGTGTGCATATATTGAAGCAATTTGTAAGTCTTCGGAACAAGAAATTCTGTGTGGAAAAAAACACTTTTGCAAATGGTAACATAGGCCTACCTAACGGCAATATGTTTTGATTTTGATTAATTTTGTTATTATTTTACCAGCAGGAAATCTCAGCTACATTATACCTCGTCCAGTGGAGATTGCGTTTTTTAAGCAAAAAAAGTACATTTCACTAGTGGTCCTCCATAAGTTAACTCGTAACTTGTCAACAATCACTGGATCTATGATGTGCACGCAAGGGCACTGACAAGCAACCCTATTGGATGTAACCGTGCCCTTGTTTTATTCTGACCAATGGGGGTCGCCGTAATGTAAGCAACCCGGGGAATTGAGTAAAGAGAGCATATCCTTAAATGGTATTTCTGTCCTAATAAGGTACAAGTCCTGTAGAGCACGACCTCACTGGACTGTTTAGTGTCACTTTCAAGAGATTCGTAATTATGTGTTTCTGAGATGGGACTGACATCCAACGGATAAACATCGTACGGCTCTATCGGTGTGTGATGTTGGAGGTGGTGGCTGTATAACTTTAGAATTTTTACCAATGCGTGGATGTTGTTATAAGCATTTCGTTTTCTGATGAGACTTAGTCTTTAAATCGGTATTTCGCGACGCATATAAATGCATGCTGATCCTCCGGTATAAACGTAACTGTGGTCAGTATATGTAAAAATTTAATATATTCTTTTTGGTTGTATGCCTGTCTTAAAACATAGGCTTTAGCGTTCGCAACTTTCGCAGGCCGAGGAAAATGTGCGATGTTTCGATGTTTATTTTGAAGCCGGGGGCTGCATTCTTCGGTAACCTCTGAAACTGGCTTTTGGGAACTGAAGTTTGATGAAGTAGTCTATCGCCGACGCCTTGCCTTTAACCGAGAATATGTGGACTATATTCAGGGCGATCTGAACTGTGGCAAAGTGCAAACGGCAAAAAAAGTCAACGTGTTTCTGCTTGTTTGTGGGATTCTCTCAGATACCATCTCTCACCTTTAATCTCAACAGCTCGTGACTGAAGTTAAAAATACAAATTTTAAGTGCGGTTTGTGAATATTTTAAGGGGATTCCGCTTCTGGATGAAGAGAGAAAGGCTTTCTACCCGGCATTATCACGTATCGTCCGGAAGGAGCTTTATCTTCCTGCGCTACAGCAAGACACGACTTATTGCATCTCTCGCCTAAGACAAACTGCTGCTAGGTAGCATGGCAATGGTAGTAAACCCGTGGCAAGAGAACATTTCGGCAGATCCCGGGTCACAGCTGCAGATCTGCAGCCAGGAGCCGGGTGGGACACCGGGAACACCCTCCGGTTCCACCTCGGGGAATGATGTCCTTTCTGGGGAGAAAATTCCTAACGTGGACTGCATGGTTTGCGGAGACAAGTCGAGCGGGAAGCACTACGGTCAGTTTACCTGCGAAGGGTGCAAGAGCTTCTTCAAGCGCTCCGTGCGGCGGAATCTGAGTTACACTTGTCGGGGAAACCGCGATTGCCCCATCGATCAGCACCATCGGAATCAATGCCAGTATTGCCGCTTGAAGAAGTGTCTAAAAGTCGGGATGAGAAGAGAGGGTAAGTCTTTGTCGCGTTCCCAATTTATTTCAGGTATCCGGTGAGGATTTTCAAGGAAAAAGTTTAACTCTCCGGCAGTTTAATTGGCCATGCATTAAAAACAATGAAAAGTAAATTAAGAAGTATTGTATTTTTTTGAGGGGGAGAAGGGACACGAAAATAGCTCGACGCTAATTGCATCTGAAATGCGCCTCTTGCCGGATCTGTCCGATTCATAAGTGCATCGTCATTGTACTCATCCTGGAAAGGGGACCTTTGTGTTCGCCTTAATGATGCTGTTTGCTCCCCGACACCCCTGCTCGCCGCCGCAGCAGTGCGCTGCATTTACTGTATTGTGCATGATTAAGAACGGGTCAAGTAGTGTAAAAGAAAGACAAGGACAAAGTGTAAGCAGAACACTGCGACTATTCAGTCCCATCGTGTTTAATCAGTCTGTTTGTGTCAATTTTAACACAAGGCTTCAAAATGCCTCATTTAGTGATTTCATATGGACATGTTTGTAAATATTTTTTGATGAACAGCAAAACTTTTTGAGAAATTACAATTCGTCACTGGCATCTTTATTTGCTGTAATAGAGAAGCGAGGCTTGCTTTCTTTCGCGTAAATAGAAGTTTATGAACTGTGCGCGTGACCTACCAGAAAAAGTTGCAATTTAAATCTATTTTTGCTTCACTTATGGCGCAACACGAGACAGTACAGGCCTGATATTTGCATAATAATGTGATTTAGGAGTTAGTGTTTAATCAAAAGCGGGAAACTAGCAAAATTGTTAAAGCCTGCAACTAATAGTGATAGTAGATGTACTTCTGTAATTATTTTACTAGACAAACCAGTGTTTATATAGATTACAATGTGTGGCGATGTCTGTTTCATTTGGGAGAAGATTATGAATGAATGACAGTCATTGCACATTATAGATTTGGTATTCCTTTCAGCTTTTGGCTAAAAAAGGGTGCATGACATGCTCGGAAGCGAAAGTTCTTGAAAATGCAATTTGGCATTTTTATGCTACACACTTCAGATTAAGTCAAAGAACGCTTTATTGTAAGAAGTTTCACTATGAAGTATCCTTCAGTTTAAAAATTGCTTCGTCGCACCAAATCAGCAGAAAAAGGCGACAGTTCGTGCTTCCGCAGTCGTGTAAAGGTCTTTCTCGTTGTGCGGACAAGCTTAGCGAGCCGCTTATTGCCTGGGAGATGCGGAGCGCAGCGCTACATAATCTAATTTTGTTAGATTGCGTTTACAGTTGTGAGCGTGCTATGTGTAAACAGCTCAGCCTGAATGAAAAACTCGGGAAAACGCTTAGCGCATGTGGGATCCTACTCCGAAACAGACCTTGCTTAGTGGCTCTAAGTAAACAAATGTATTAAATTATTATGAGTCTGTGATCAAAAGAGGAGTTAGCTTTTGTCGTGCACCTGTTTAATGCAAAAGAAACTCAGTTTGCAGTGCCTGTATATGGTTGCAAGTTAAACACCAAATAATGTTTTGCTTTATGCAGTAAACACTAAAATCTGAGGATATGTACATAAATTACAGAACTTTGTACTCAAATTTGGCTTTAGATGGCGATTGAAATACTGTATATTAATGAACTATACATCCAAATGTAAAATGATTGGTTAGGTAAAAACATGTTTTGCTGAAGAATTTTTTTAAATTGTATATATTTAATAATACAAGTAGGCTTGGATCAGTTTATAAACCAAAAGTATTGAAAAATGTGTTTAGATATTAAACCAGAAATACTTAACCGCCAGAAAACTGCACAAGAGATGAAACACAGGTCTCCAGTTGCATTAAAATGTATAGCAACATCCTTGCTTAGCCATTAAAAGACATTGAATGCATCCCGATTGAGCCTTGCGCTTCCTCTTCAGCTGTGCGCTTATGCGTAAGTCCCGTCCTCTCTGCGATGCCAGGAGGGTCACCTGACTTAACGAAGCTCCCCGGAAGATGCTTTGTGTGTCGCAAGGACACGGTGCTTTTTTTTGTGTGACTAGCTGACAGGCCAGGATTCCTCTCCTGTCTGTGCTACAGCCAATCCCAACACAATATCCATTGTCGGCCGTTGACCCCGGAGGGCAACTTAACTTAAATCACTCTTTACAGTTACTTTAGGGGTGATCTTTGGGATTTTAAGGGACACAAAGGACCGCAGTCAAGATGCGGAGTTTAAAGAGATCTATTGGTGATGTGTTCGCAGTTACAGGCAACATTAGGGTTCTCAAGGAGTCTGGAGCAAGTTTCAACTCCAGCATTATTTTCAAGAAAACTTTCTGTTGTTTCAAAGGATTCGAATCCACTGCAAACTGAAACAGCCGATTCAGGCCACAATTCATTTTGGATATCAAGGCAATGCACTTAGTCCCAGATAACTGTGAGCAATATGTTCCTACTCATTAAATATTATGAATGATTTTAGAAAAGCTTCTCACAATGTTCTCATAATGTTATTTGAAGCTCCAGAATAAGATGAATATAGATCCAGTGATGATCTTACAACATCAAGTAAGACTGTATTCCTGGATTGTGAGGGCAGTCGTGCCACAGCACATACTTTGTGAAGTAATATGGGGGGGGTAACATTTTGTGGAGATTAATATTAATCAAGCCAATCCAGTTCATTAAAGAGGATGGTTTACGATGATCTAGATGTCAGTAGGGGCCATGCAGTGCTTTGAGATCGCTATGCAGCATATGTGCTAAATTACAGAACAAACATTCAGCAAAGGGGCTTGGCTTTTAGGCCTGAAATCGCAGAAGACTGAAGGAGATTCATGCTTTATTTCAACTGCTGAACGGCTTCCGAAACGTCTAAACAAAACTGCCCGGATCACTCTCTCCCAGCTGGGGTGGTTCACTCTGTTTATGTTTCCTTGTATTTGTCATTTGACCTTCTGCATTGTTGACACCTCTTCCCATCCCCCAGTGCAGTGGTGACCAATGGGGGGGAAAGTGCATCAATGTCTGTGCTTCTGATGTTTTTTTTTCTTTTTTAAGTCAGTTATTTTGACCATTTTTTGACCACGAGGCTGGCCCGCTCAGTAGCTGCTCCATGTGACCCTCGACAGGTGGGCCTGTGGGAACGCGGCACCGAGGCGCCGTGACAACGAGGCTGCACTCCCCAGCATCCCATTTTCCGAGCAGGTGCCTTAAAGTATCAGCAGCCAAGAGCGAAACAAAAGGGGCCCAACAATGTGAGATGACAGTGATTGTGTTTGGTGGGCAGGGTGGTTCTGTGAAAGCACTCAGGTAGAGAACGTGGCGCTTCACTGCTGCTGGGTCCCGGTTTTGGTTGCGAATTGTCACTCAGCACTGGGGAGGCCTGCAATAAGCAGACTGACCGTGTAAAATATCACCTTCGCCAGCGGTTTACAGAAGTGTCAATATATTGCAAAATTTTAGTCAGCGTCAAAACGATCATTTATTGGGTCCATTTATTGTAAAGGTTGCCGCTGTCTTTATCTGCAGAGAATGACTGTGATTAATGAATCCATTCAGCAGCTGTGTTTTCTGATACACAGGGTAGAAAAATGGAGGTCTGTGTCTCTCTAGTGTTGCTGTTCACATGGACAAACGGCAAACCATCGCTCGTGTTTGGTTCTGGGTCAGAGTCGATGGACAAATCATGTCCATTTCCTGCTTGTGAGACAAGTTAACAGGTCAGCTCCTTGGAATGTGACCGATTCCTGGGGAGGGCAGCTTGTGGGGCCCTTAGGGGATCGTATGCGTTTCGGCCGCCTGCTCTGCTCTTGCCTTGTACTGTAAGCTGTATGGCAAGTCGGTCGGGAGAGTCTCGCTCCTAATTGGCTGGCCCCCTCAGGCTTGCCAGTGTTCATTGGCTCATGCAGGTCCTGAAGACCTACGGCAGACGCCTCACTTGGGTGGGGCCTCAGCCGACCCCAACAGCCTCTTAATGACGTTTCATCCATCTCAGCCCAGCTTACACACACGCATTCCTGACAGGGTGAACCTCTGCCCCCCTGACATGGGGGTGGGGGCAGGGGGGCCACGCCACCAGTGGGTGATGTGGGTCCAAATGTGGGGCTTCTGGGTGGGCCGGGGGGGTCAGCAGTGCTGCTGTCCCGTGGAATCTGTCCTGAGCCCCCAGGTGGGACCCACACCGCCATGATCCCCACAGCACCTGTCTCCACGCTTACCAAGCCGCCAGGTCTGTTTCTGCAGTCAGATCATCACTATCCCCCCCCCCCAGCTGTCCTTATATCCAGCAAACAATATTATTAACTAAAATGTAATGAGCCTTACCCTTATGCTCTCTTACGCCCCTCCATGGAGGAACACAAAAATGCGCCTGTAATGGTCTCCATTCAGTTGGATTCAACCGCAACGTAATTTGCAGCTAAATTTGCTTCGACTGGGAAGATCAGACGCTAATTTGATTTTCCATGTCTGAAGATGAATGGGAACATCTTGGTGCTTCTGGGGGGGGGGTTGTCACCAGTTTTCTCAGCACTACGTATCTCTGTTGTGGTGGGGGCTATGGGGCAGTGGTTACAACTATGCACTAGCTGGATTATCACTAGGTAACTTAAACCCAGGAAGTAAACCAGCACAGTCGCTAAAGGAATCCTTGGTCTCCCTGTTTTTTTTTTTTTTTTTTTTTTAACAATTTAAGTGCTGCAGATTCTTTACACTGCAGGCAGTACCAGAGAATTTGTGTAAATAACTAGGTTATACGGTGACCAGATAATCCTTCTTAGGGAGGACACTATGAGCTACTTCAGATTTTACAAACTACTATAAAATTGAAAAGCTCCTGTGCTTGATTACATAGTTCAGTTCTTCTTATGCTTTGACTGGTTTGTTTCCTTGACTGAAAGACTCATCCAGCTGTTTCACATTAACATTAGTGACACGTGCATGATTATAGGAGACTGACCAATCAGCACAGAGCAAGAGCTCAGCGCTAAAGTGAAATAGTTTGCAAATCCTGTCCTAGCTCAAAGTGTCTTCCCTGACATGGATTATCTGGTCACCCTGCTATGTCACCTTATAAATAATTTGCATGATTATTGTGCACAATAGTTACACAATAATTAGTAGTAAGATCCAAGTATTCTGGAATATACTTTCTGAATGTGTATACTGGGAACAGTCCTGTACTGAAGGTGGTAGTTTTTTTTCAGTAGTTATAGTTTTCTTTGCCTTTTAATAAAAAGTTATGTGGTTGCGAAAGACCCAGTTTGTGTGTAGAAGGTCAGTGACTGATATTTTTGAGATCACATGCTTGTGACAGTATTTAATCATGTATTGACTCTGCACATCTTCCATGCTAATAATGCTGAAGTGGTGCTTATTGCCAATCCTTTGCTTAGCTGTAAGTTTGTGTGGTATTTTTAGATAGAAAAAGTTATCACATCTCCCAGTAAAATTAGCCTCTACTGTAGTAAAAAAAACAATCCCTTCCCTCAGCCCCCCCATCTTGAGCAGTCCATAATTAGCCTATACGGTTTGGCCCCTTTTGGGCTTGTCAGTTATAAGCCATTTTTATCCTCATGCCCCCCCTCCCTCACTCCAGGGCCTCGCTCCGCATTGCGCCACATCTTCTAGTATTTGTCAGCCACATTTTACCTTCACAGGGGGTGCCCTTGAGTTACATTCTCTTCGTCCTGTACATGGGGTTTGAGAGAGAGATGTTCCTGAATGTCTTGAGGAAGCCCATTCATTCTGAAACTCCATCTCTCAGAACGGACACACGATGGAATGTGTACCGGTTGCATGCTTTGCCATTTGGTTCTCACGAGGCGCCAGATTGGTGCTCTACGTGCCAATCAGCGGGAGCTTTTCCAGCCAACCAATGGCAGTAGCCCCTGCTACATCGCATACCTACGGTTCAGGTATTTCCTGCTTTAGGCGTCTGACTGTCACTCTTATTAAGCAAATGAGCTCACAGCGGGACTGTCAGCATGTCAGGGAGACGGATTCACAAGCGAAAGATTGCGGTTCTGCAAAAACAGTCCCTGCGGCTTGATGGTGACAAAGATTACATGCTGAGAATTACATGCTGACTGTTTCTGTGCTTAATTAGGGCCTGCAAGGTGATGATAAAAAAAAAAATCATCACGTAAGGAAATGTGTAATCTACTCTTTCTCCTTTTTAAATTTCAAGACACTAATAAAAGTATTAGTTACCTTTGAAACTGGGCTATTTTTTATAAAGAGCTAATATTTTTGTAAATATTTCATTCAAAATATGGTTCATTTTAATCTAAAAAATCTGCCAAATATTTTGGCTCTGCATCTGTGTATGATATCCTTAGAATGTGTAATAATTTAGTAAACGTATGACGAGATATACAGTACCAGTCAAACGTTTGGACACGCCAGGCCGCTTACAAAGGAGAGCCATAGAGTGTCACATCACTTGACCTGGCCACCTCACCTTAACGCAGTTGAAATGGTTTTGGAGGAGTTTCAGCAGAGAGTGAAGGAAAAGCGTCCCAGGAGGCCACCTCATGAAACTGGTGTAGAGGAGAAAGTAGGGTCAGCCAGTCACTGGGGCAACTGGGGATAAGGGCCTTGCTCTAGGACTCACTGGTGGGATCACTCTGTCGACCAAGGGATTTGAACCGACAACCTTCTGAGTCCCAATGCACAGAGTCCGCCCCCCCAGTAAATTAATTTTTTTGTTTAATACTTTTTTTGGTCAGTCCATAATTTCATATTATGTTATAGTCTCTTTATAGTTATTATAAAATGCAGAGAATGGTACCAATAAACCTCTTTGTATGGCACTATATATATATACACACACACACAATTATTTTTCAGTAAACAATTGTTGTCCTTCAGGCATATTTATTTGATATATAACTGGATAATTTATAGAGTCAGAGTAGTATTAATGCTGTATTTTCTAATATGAAGTAATACATTTATCCATGTTATTATTATTGAAAGTCATGCATCTTTTTTTAATTAGCTGCACTCTTTGGGAGTCTCACTGTGGTTGTGAGTTCGCTAAAGTTTCTCGCCACTTGGAGAGCAGCCACCGCCCTGTGCTTCAGTGTCGATTTACTTCACAGGTGCAATGATGCTGCTGAAATCTCACGAGATCATAGCTGGGATGGTGACTTGTGCTTATGGACCCTTTTGGCAGCAGTGATGTCACACACACACAGCGGCTCGGCAGTAAACATGACAAAGGGAGAAGCAGCCTGGTCTTTATAGACCACTTTCCACTGAGATAAAGGGTTAAATGAAAGCTGGAGGTCTGCCAGCCAAAAATCAATAATCAGTCCGCATAATATGGCCAATAGCCAATACCAATTTGTCTGATTATGGGCTATGGATGTCTGACTACTCTGACCCTTTAAGCTCTGCAGAACTGCAAGGCCAGCATAAACACATTGTATAATGCATTACTTGGGTTTCATAGTTTAAGAATGAGTAGTTAATTTGCTGGAATTTTTAACCTGAGTAAAGTTTTTAATATTTCCCACTTCTCTGTCCTTGTCATTCCCCAGCTGTCCAGCGGGGGCGCATGTCCAACACCCAGTCCAGCCCTGGTCAGTACTTGGCCAATGGCAGTGAGCCCTACAACAGTCAGCCCTACTTATCAGGCTTCATCTCGCTGCTGCTGAGGGCCGAACCTTACCCCACGTCACGGTACGGCGCCCAGTGCATGCAGTCCAACAACCTGATGGGCATCGAGAACATCTGCGAGTTGGCCGCCCGGTTGCTTTTCAGCGCCGTGGAGTGGGCCAAGAACATCCCCTTCTTCCCAGACCTTCAGCTCATGGACCAGGTGGGGCCCGTCAATACGATTCATGCATTAATTCTGTAAACATCTGTTTCACTATAAACTACTAGAGCAAACTCAATGACGGTTGATATAGGGCGTTTGTAACATATGGCACCCCCCCGTCCCTAGGTGGCGCTGCTGCGCATGTCTTGGAGTGAGCTCTTCGTGCTGAACGCCGCCCAGTGCTCTATGCCTTTGCATGTGGCGCCCCTGCTGGCGGCTGCCGGCCTGCACGCCTCGCCCATGTCCGCCGAGCGCGTGGTGGCCTTCATGGACCACATCCGCGTCTTCCAGGAGCAGGTCGAGAAGCTGAAGGCACTGCAGGTGGACACGGCGGAATACTCCTGCCTCAAGTGTATTGTGCTGTTCACCTCAGGTCAGTAGCAGCATGTCCAGGGCCATGCGGTTCTGAACCTCCATAGTACCCAGACAGGTGGCAGTTGGGAAGGGTGTCAGCCAGTTACACAAGAGAGAAAGAAGGACCGTTGTTATCTCTACCATCTCAAATCAAGTATAGTGACAAGCATTTGACCGCCAAAGAATGGACTCTGTTGGTCCTACACAAGTGAGATTTCTGAAGGCAACAGCTTAAAAAAAGTCATATTTCTGAGCTTGTAATGGTCCCTGCTATTTGCCCGCAGATGCTATGGGCCTTTCGGACGTGGCTCACGTGGAGAGCGTCCAGGAGAAGTCCCAGTGTGCCCTGGAGGAGTACGTGCGCAACCAGTACCCCGGGCAGCCGAACCGCTTCGGCCGGCTGCTCCTCCGGCTGCCGTCTCTCCGCATCGTCTCCTCGCCGGTCATCGAGCAGCTCTTCTTCGTGCGTCTCGTAGGGAAGACGCCCATCGAGACTCTGCTGCGCGACATGCTGCTGTCTGGCTCCAGCTACAACTGGCCCTATGTGCCGGTACAGAGGGACCGGCCGCTGTCCCTCCACTACAATGAGAACGGACCTTGACCTCACCCGGTGCCGCCACACCCTGCCTCGCTCAGGTCCCCGGCCCACTGGACACATCACATATTTCATTCTACAGCACTGCTTGATCATTATGAGGTCATGTCTCCTATGAAGATGTGTGACTTACTGATGAAACCTCCACTTAGACTGTTTGGAACTGCAGTTGCCATGGCGTCACCGTGAGACTCGGGACACTTTGATTTATACCAAACATTCTGTGTTTCTGATCCCGCCAGGCAGTTCCAGAACCTCACATCCAGTGCCTAGTTTGCTGCAACCTCCTGGAAAACTCATGATAATAAGTTGGATGGTCACCAGAACCAGCGAATGAAACTGGTCCGTATTTTGGCTCAAGCGGAGTCGGGTTATTGTGTGAGGGTGTCCAAAACTCAAAAGCCAAACTAAACACTTAGTGCTGGCTGTGTAGGACTATATCTTGGGTGAAAGGCCTAAATTAATATCTAATTAATGAAAATAAGGGACCTATTTTTTTTGTTTTGCCCCAGTGTGACCAGTGCCATGTGTAATGTGACAGGCCCGAATTATTAAAATTTGGGAAAAATCTAAAAGTCATGGTGGGCAGCTCATGGAGGGTGAAAGTGACCGTAAACGGTTCCGAGCATCTGTGGTGCAACTACTCACCCTCTACTACAGTGTTGGTGGACATGGGAGAGGGCTGGTAAAGTTAGCTGGCCTCCAGAGCCTGGTGGCTAGGCAGGGTTTGCCTCTTGTAGGGTAGGTGTCCATTTTTGTGTTGTTCTCAGTGAATCAAAGTATGCAAATAGGGTGGGGTGGGGGTGGGGGGTGGATGGACTTCTATTGTGACGCATGGAAGTATCATGAGGAGAAGTGGAAAGGTTGGTAAGTGGAATCGTAAGCCATTTGGACGGTAGATAGGACTCTCTCTTTTACTGCTCTTAGTTTGAGGAATGTTTCCAGTAGACATTGTGTTTCTTCTCTTTAATGCTATATGAGGACTGATGCATTGAATAATAAAAAAAAGTCAGTGGATCCATGAATAAAAATGGGTGACTATCCGAATGTCCTGTGATTGTTTTGTTTGGACTGTGACTTTTGAACTTGCCCCCCTAAAGACTTGCATCTAGAAAAAAGGCACTTCTTGAGGCTGACATTGACTCCATAGCGCCTCTTTCTCCTACGTTCTCTTTAATGCTGGTCGGTACGGCGTCAGTGTCAGGTGGTCAGTTGCGGTCGGCTCTGCCACAGGCGTTGATGAGATCTGTGATTGGCCAGTGGACTATCTGGCTGAGAGCTGGGAGGGAGCAAAAACGTGGACCGTCTGTGGGTCTTGGAGAACCGGTTTGGGAAACACTGGCTTAGAAGATGCTTCAGTGGCTTTCATACTTATATCAGAATCAGATTAAGAATACTGCTTGAGGGTTTAACAGTGATAACCCACTCTTTACCCAGTTTCAACCAGACCTTCCTGGGTCACATACTCTGTAATAAGTACTCTTCCTGATGTTTGTAACACTGGATACTAACCACATTGAGAATGTGATGATTGTAACCCCCCAGCCATAATGTATGTATGGGAGTTGCCTTCCTGTCTGCTGTGGAATACTGGGTCCACATTATTATATAGAATATGGCTTCAATCTTCTACTTTTCCCCATCTATTTCTGGAATGTAAAGCAAGAAAAGACCTTTCTGTTATCACACTCCGTACATGGAAAATAGATTTTCCAAGCATATTAGTTTCTTACAGAAGTGGCTGAGATGTACAACAGAGCATCTGAAAGTAATACCAAATGTATGGAGCTGATGCTTCGTATTCAGTACAGTTGCTTAACTCTTTAATTATATGGATCCTTTGGCTGTGGTGTAAGAGTTTCTTTTTTGGGCAGCATGCAGATTTGGGCAAGTTGAAGAGTGAAGTTCAAATCTAGGCCTCCCTGAAGTGTCAACGACCTTCAGAGCACTGAAGCCAGCCGGGGGTGAATGACCGATGTCTTCTACACCTAGAATATCACATCAAGAATCACAGTAGAGGAGTTCAATATGTTTTTAACCATAACATGTTTGTTGTTCGGCTGATTTCAATTTAGACTTCTGCAGATGCTCTCGTCTTTGCTAGTCTGATCCCATTAATATTGTAGAGACGATGTAAACGGGAAGGGGGGCCTGTTTCATCCTCCATGTCTGCAACAGCGACTCTCTGGTTCCCTCTAGAGGTTTCATTTAATGTCAGTCTAAATCAATGATCAATAATCAAGGCGTCAAGCTGAACTGTCATGCGCCTATTGGCGTCACGTCAGACTCACTGTAGTTCCATCTGGGTGCACAGGCAGCCGTGGGCAGTCTGCTGGAGGCCTGGGGGGCCCCAAACTAGGGGGTGCATTCTGACTGACGTCAAGCTTGAAGCTGACCCTTAGGGTAGGAATGAGGGGCTCCCCCCACTGCCATGAGGGCTGAGGGAATCCCCCCACTGCCATGAGGGCTGAGGGAATCCCCCCACTGCCATGAGGGCTGAGGGAATCCCCTTCGTGTTGTGCTTGATTTCCACTATCCACTTATTTAAGACAACTCTGTTCATTTTGCATGATCAGTAGAATAAGCCTGGACGAGGGATGAAAGGCATCGAGAGGGACAGTAATCCTAGCTGTACGTATCATTTACACCAGTGGACCAGCTGAGAACCACAGATCTTATGTTTCAATGGGTGCATTAATAAAAATAATTTCAATATAAATGTAAAAAGTGTTTATTTTGGGGGTGCCATGGTGGTACAGTGGTTAGTACTGTTACCTCATACCTCTTGAGCCAGGGTTGGAGTCTCCGTGGCTCCTTTTGTGTGGAGTTTGCATACCCTCCCATTGTCAGTGTCCCCCCCACCACCCAGTTAGAGGTTAATTGAGATTACCAAGTGGTGTGTGTGTGTGTGTGTGTGTGTGTGAGTGTGCCCTGTGATGGACTGACACCATGTTCTGGGATGTTCCATGCCTTGTAACCCTGAATAGAGCAAGTGGTTGCAAGAAGTGAATGAATACATGTTTATTTCAGATTTTTTTTTATGGACCTAATATTTTTATTTAGAGTATACTCAGCAGTATACTCAGCAGTATACTCAGCAGTAGTACCAGAAAACTAATACTATTTCTGCAAGCATGTCCCTGGCGCAAAACAGCCTCCAGTTATGGCATTGTGATTATGCATTGAAGCAAAACGAATTAAACATGAGTAAAATGAATTGCTGCACAGTTATGGTTGATTCCAACCAATGAATACAGGCCATTGGTATTTTCACTTCGGTTTGCTAAAATTAACAGAAATGGCTATGTGGCTAAACTGTACCCCTCAGATCCTCAAAGACACTCGCGATCTGTACATAGTGCACCCCTTACTGCAAGATAAAACTTAGATTCTTTCAGAAATGGAATGTCTTGGGCGTCTGTGCAGGTAAATCACCATCACCAATGCGTGGTCATAGTATATCCAATGACATATTTGCAGCACAACAAACGGAAAAGCACAGATTCTCTTTCCAGAATTCCAGGTCTGCCTCACTTCACAAATCCCACCCAGAAATGTGCAGAAATTGACCTAAGCCACGGCAAATTGTCCCCCTTGTGGAAGCGCGGCCCCCAAAATGCCTATTCCTCCTCCGAAACAGAGCGTGCCCCGTGTTACCCCTACATAAATCCTTAATGAGCAGAGGACTCTGATATATAGCAATGCCATCAATATTTATGTGGGAGAAACTATTTTCAAAGCCGGTTCAGCAGGCAAGGCATCAATATTGATGGAGCTGAGGTCCAGACCGTCCACCTTGGCGGGGCTCGAAGACGGTGGCGGTGGGAGGGGCACCTCGGGCGGGCTGGTCAGCTGTGGCGGGGGGCCAGACGGAATGAGCCGACCAGGGGGCTCATTTCCACACTAATCCCTGGATCCCATCACTTCCTCGTGGATGATTTATTCATGCTGGTTTATGTGGCTTGGCCACCTGGAATTACCAGACACTGGAGAGTATGAACATGGCACATTAGATAGGAAATTCCATCACTGATTAAAAAAAAAAGATTGAAAATGGGGAAAGACACAATAAGGAAGGGACCAAAGTGTGAGGGGTGAAATGGATTCTACTGTCACAATATTATTGTAATCAAAAAATCTAAGTCCCTTGTGACCCTAACAAGGGTAGGCAGTTAGAGGATGGATGGATGGATGGATGGATGGAGGGATGGAAAGTCAAAATGTTAAACTTGTCTATTTATATTTAGTTATAAACACAGAATGAAAGTCATGCTTTCCCTCAATGGGGAAATGTGATGTTTAATTCTCCTGGCAGCTGAAATTACAAATTCACTATAAATGCTCTGGAATCTAATAAACATCATCAGAACGTACAGACAGATGTCAGCAGATTAGTGGTCAAAAGTTGCACTATATTCATAATCTAATCATCTGTATGTTCACAGTGCTATTCACTGTAATTTATAGATACTGTGTTACATATATAGTTTTATTATATTCCATAATGTATTTATGGCAATCACAATTATATGTGACAGAAACGCTCCAGCCATCTTTTTAAGTATTTCTGTTTGAAAACTCCAATATCTGACATCACATTGCACTTATAGCATTTTCATCTACTAACAAGTTGAGTCAATCACATGTGTTTCTTTGTCCATGTTAGATGTGTTATCTGTAACAGCTGTCTTTGTTCTTCATTCTGTTTGTAATTATCCTAATATGCAAAAATGTGTGCAAAAGTATGTTGTCATTTCCCTGCTTTATTATGTAATTCGTCTGGTCAGGCTTTGACCATCTTTGGCAGATTTTTCGTATCATGTGCTTTTCATCAAATGTTTTGGTGAAACATCGAGCATGAATGAAGTGTTTCTCAAGAGCATATGATTTAATTTTGAGGTTGGTTTCTCCACAGACAGCTGTGACCTCTGACTGTGTTTGGGCCGGAGATCTTGTGGACTTGGGGCTGTTTTGCGGAGTTCAAAGGCTCTTGCGTGACCCTCAGGTGGGCGAGTCAGTCTCTGAGGTTATTCCATTTCACACAGTATCTCTCAACATTGTTCAAGCCAGCTGGTCACACCTTCAGATGCACTTAGACTTCTCAGCATTTAAAGGAACAACCCGCAACTTTATGGCAAAAGCAAACACACCTCCTTCCATCATTTCACCAGTCATATCCTCAGACCAGCAGCAGTAGATCTGGCCTGTTAGGTCACACGCAAGAAGCAGTGAATCTCACTGTCTTCACCAAAGGCATTGGGCTGTTAGCCAGCTGTCACACACTGAGCTATTCCTGAACTGTCAGCTGGAGAAAGATAGAGAACCGAAAACAGAATCAGCCCTTTGTCCTAATGGTCACCGCCCGCAACTACGAAAAACAAGAGGAAAGCTTTGCTGTTGCTCTGTCTGTTCAAGAATTTCTGTGCTGTTCCCTGTGGCCTTTCTGCATTTCTAATCTCTTTTCTAATTATGCAGCCTTTGATGTACGCATCTTGTTGCCATACCAATTGAAACATAATGGATAGATCATTTTAATTTGAAGTTTCACATCTTTTAGGAATTAAAATTAGTTGGTAGCTGTGGAAACATCAAGGGATATAATGTCTCCAACATCAAATAAAAGTTCGGTGTTGTTTCCATTGCTAGGAAAACAAAACTTGAATCTTGGCCTATTAATGACGATGTTACAAGTAAAAAAATAACAAGAAACCAGTGAAGGCAAACATTGTTTCTAGCAGAGGTGGAGATTTCAGGTCCAGGGAGTACAAATCCAGACCAAGATTTTGCTTTAACCAACCAGTGGAGTATAAAGAGTCACAGTCACAGAGTACTCAGCTGGTTGGTTGAAACAAAATCTTGGTCTGGATTTGTACTCCCTGGACCTGAAATCTCCACCTCTGGTTTCTAGCGAGCACAGTACTGAGTAACTCCATGTTTCGCTGGGACATGGAATCCAGCCCTGGGTGACTAGTGTGGCGGGTTTGTTGGTTGCCCCTGTTCTCTATGTGTTGCGTTTACACATTTTCCTGGAGTTCTTGGAGGTCTCCTCCAGTTTATTTCCACTGTCCATTTGGCGTCTCTGAATTGCCCATAGTGCGTTTGTGTGTGTGAGTATGTGCCATGCAGTGGACTGTCATCCTATCCCAGGTGTTCCCGGCCTTGTGCCCCGTGTTTCTGGAATAAGCTCCAGGTTAAATGCAACAATACACTGAATCAGAAGTATGACAAATGGATGGATGGATGGATGGATGGATGGATGTTAATATGTCCAGTGACTCCAGGCCAAGTCTGAATGAGCTGGGCATACATTCACTTGCCATCGCAGCAGGACCGGCCCCCGCCTGGCAAACAAACACCCAGTTGAAAGCCTGTCCCCCGCCCGCCTGGTCATTTTTATGACGGATGCAAATGGTTTCCCAACCGTAGCCACAGTGACTCATTGTGTCTCTGCCAGCGGCACCCATGCAACTTCTCACCTGCAGCATGGCGGGACCCGCAGCCCCAAAGCGCAGTAATTGGGGACCCGGATTCCGGAGCCTGGCCGCCGTTTTTGTCCCTGATGTACGAGCTGTTGACCCAGACATGGGGGTCAAATCGGCACTAATTGGCATGTGAGAACGCCTCTCGCCAGCATGGCAAACGGAACCACGTGACCGTGGAGCTCGGAAGCGAGAGACAGGTTTCTTCGCGATATTTTTAGGGTGATGAGACTCAGGCTGACGTCGCACGGACAGGAATATCAAACCAGAGTCTAAAGAAAGAAACGTTAACAAAGGTGAGAGTCTGACGCGTCAAAGTTAAACAGAGAATCAGTCAGACGGAAGAAAGTCACTTGAATCACGTCATTTCAGGAGTCTCTAAGTGAAATCAAGCAGACACATATATTTAAACGTGTATTGCTGAAAATGAGGAGCAGGTGGAGATAATTAATGTGAATAACTCCAGGCACCTGACTCTCCACCTTTATATGGCTAAGCCCCGCCCCTCGTTTGCCCATTGGATGTTACATATGTGAGTGTTTCAACAGTGAGGTCTCTGGAAGGTCATGGCTAGTCACTATCAGTTTGCTTTGGCTGCATTCATGGTTGCAGGTGATGGGACTCATTAGGTTTCTTGTTCCTTTGGCTTTATACATGACTAGTTTGTGTGACGATCTCGTAAGACCAACAAGTACAACTGTTACGATACTGTGGCCTTCAATTCAATTCAATTTTATTTGCATAGCATATTCTCACAATGTTCCGCTGTCTCAGAGCGCTTTACATTATCCCTGCCCAAAGTCCCCACACTGTATCGTTTTTCATGCACTTATTCCTGTCAGTATTAGCTCAGTTCAGGTCATGTTTCTGGTTTAATCCAGTACAATCCCTCTGTTTTTATCCATTGATACTCAGTGTCTTGGTATCATCATCAGCCCATTATGTAAATCTACATTTTACATTGTTATCCTTGTGCTTTATGGCACAAAGAAATGGCAGGACGTCATACGTGTTCCAAATATCAAACCTGTTGTGTGTATGTAACGTAGTAGAACATTAAACTGTGATGCTTACCTCTACTCAAACCATGCATCTGCATTTGCCCCCCTATTGCCTACAAGTAGTTACTACACTCGGGGGAGGGCATAAGGGACTTTTAGAGTGAGGCCCCAGAAACAACAAACCCACCCCTGGGAAGATTTAATCCAAAGAGGGAATATGCACTCCCTTTGAAGCACACACCCCCTGCTGGTCAGATGGCAGCCTTGCAGCCTCCACTAAATGCTACAGCAGAGTAAGGAGAACTGTGGCCCGTCGAAACTTCTCCATGTCTTAAGTTTAGTGTATTTTTTAAACCTGTCCTCACCCGTTTTTTCCAGCTACCTTCCCCTGCCACCATAATGGCTCTCAGACACAAGGTACCACCAAAAGAGCATAATCGCATCTGGTGTGTATTTGGGTGGCATTTGATGGCATAATTCCTCAACAGGCAGCTTGAGAGTCAAATTAAAATGATAAATGACTCTCTGTTAGGTCCTCTTATTTTTGGACCCCAATTCGATTTATGAAGTAAATCACATTCTCAGGGCCGAAGCCAGATGTGGGTGTCTAGAGTTTCGCTGCAGTAATGGCATTTTCCCATAAAAATCCCCCCCCCCCATTTGTGTAGGATGGGTTTACTGAATTCAGGTCCATGATACAGAGCCTACCAGCCCCGATTGTCCCCTAGAAAGCCCTATGGTATGCCCCCCCCCAATGATATTTTGAAGTGACAGGCACAGGGACTGGGAATTAAGTGTGACAAGGACAGCGCTGGGACACCTGACCCAGCGTTGACCTCCGCAAACCATTCTGGGGCGGAGTGTC
>JAODJU010000046.1:11732074-11749812 GCA_026776725.1 Gnathonemus echidnorhynchus
GGGGGGTAATATTCATCTTCACGATGGGGGTATTAAACAAGAGATGGGGGGGGGGGTTTGTTAAGCATGTCTCATGGCGACAGGCTGTATCAAAGCGCTTCTAATTGAAATGTTGGTGAAAATGGAGTGTGGCTAAAAAAATCGCCTGGTTAGCTTATCTCAGGAGTGGCCCTCTCACATTGTCAGTCCAGCTGGGGGGGTGAATGAATGTACTTCTGCTAGCATGACCCATGAACCTGTCCTTAACCTAGGGTTAGGAAGCTTTCCGGGTAACGGAGGCCTTGAGTGATGTGCCACACACTGCTGAACACGCTTCTGTCACATGCGACTTCTGCACTTAATCTTCAAAGCGGCTTAGTCTAGCGTGTCGCTAAAATGGCATTAGAAATTATCTTATTATAATGCAAACTCAAACTGACCGCTGTGTGGTGAACTGCCTTTCCGACAGCCCGTTCCTTTGTTCATGCTTGTGCGAGCAGGTTTATGGCAACACCGGTGCTGGGATTTCGTCAGTGCGGCAAGTAATTGTAAAGGTCAGTGGAAAGATGCATTGTGGGAGAAAAGCAATTTCTTTGCTGTTTTACTCAAAATAGAATAATGTCACTTTCAAAGGGGACGGGGACGTCCTGTCAGGGATGCTCTTGGTCTTTATTCTTCTCTTTTCAGAGGTGTTCATGAATTGCCTTCATCAGATGTGCTAATTAGCGATTAGTGATCATTAATGGTTGGGTCTTGACATCTGCTCTGCATTCCCAGCTACTTGTACCTGGGCGGCTGCTCCTGTAAGGACATAGGCTGCCCCACGTGAAAGAAGTCATCTCTAGGCTCTATCCAGTCCTGCCTTTTCTGCTTAGGGGTGGTTCTTGGGAAAAGCAAAGACAAATCACGTCTGGATTAGCTGATGTGTTTGTTGCTTTCCCTACGTTCACGCATCCACGGTGTTCTAAGAAGTAGAATGTTTTTGTACTGTGGGTTAGATAAGGATTAGGGTTGAGATGAGACGCATAGAAGCCAGCTAGAAGCTGTTAAAGGAGATCAGTTTTTAAGACAAACACCATGTTCTCGAAATGGAAGAATCAACACAGGTGCTGGCACACAGTCCAGGTTTCATTCCTCTCAGCCAATGAAATGCCCTTGGGTGGATCAGCATGGTAAGCTCAACAACAAAAGCGGTTAGTGTTTGACAAAGGGGGTGTGATGTCAAGAAGCGCCAGTGACATGGACTTCAAAGTTCAAGATGTTCAATCATGGAGAACATGACCATAGAGTTCTGCCACATGACCCTAAACAGGACAAAGGAAGGGCTTTCCTAAAATAGACATATGGAACCAGCCTGGAGCGAGTCTTTGAGCTGACTGCAGTACTCAAATACCCACGGGAGAGTGGCCACAAGGTCCTTGCCCTTTCCGACATCTCATTGGTGGTGTTCTGTGGTGTTCTTGTCTATGAGTCTCAGATTTCTCTACGTATCTCTGGCCAATAATAATATGGAGTGGAGGGTTTTGAATGCAAATAGCATTGTGCCGAAAGGAAGGACAGATACCGACCTGAAGACCTCCTGGCTGATGTCCTGTGTTCCCTCAGATTAATAGAGCTACAGTGCCTGATCCCAACAGGCCTAACTGCCCTTTCATTAGACAGAATTCAGCTGTGCGGTTTCTGGGAACTCCAAGAATATCATGCAATAGCATGTAAATAAGCTACACGCTACGTGGTCGCCCTGTGATTACGGAAAAGAAACATGGCAGTTAGATATGATTTTTGACCTACATTTTGCATTTCCACCTATAATTTTCTGTTTCAGAATCTGGGGTGTGCATAGATAGGGCTGTGTTATCCACTATAGGCTTTTTACATACAATCTGTCCTGCTGGTCTGGCTGAAAAATGAGGTAGAGATTGGTTTCTAAATACCATAACATCAAGTGCGGCAATGCCTTTAATGAATAAATAATGAATTACTGCTTTTTTAAACTATAATTCTGATTTGTTACCCATTGCATGGGCTACTTTCACATTTTCAATCATTTCTATCCCATTCTATCCAAGGGCCTTTTCTCGCCATCTACAGCCCAGCCCTCGATTCATTAGCTACCATCTCCAGTCTAATGATTGCTTCCTATCTCAAGCCGCACATAAATGAAGCGGGGGATTTATCGGGCTGATGAATCATAGTTTACACTCGCGGAGATGGCAAGGTCAAAGTCGCAGACGGGATGAAACACGCCGTTTCCGAGACAGCTGCTGCTGCGCAAGGTAGCCACATTAAAATTGTAAGCATTCATTTTGCCCGGGATTTACTGTAGGAACGCTGGAAGACGGGAGCTTCAGCATGCGTTGGTTTCAGTATAAGTTTGCATTAAAATGTCCTTTTGCTGAAGAAGGAGATATGGGTGAGATTTTTTTTTTTACTGTAATAGTTTTATTAATCATTGTAACAGTACAATGATTAATTGAATAGTGTAGCAAGCAGCATTATTTTTAATGCTTTCTATAGGTGGAGCTGTTTTAAAAGAAATGAGGTTTTCCACTTTGTTCCGAACAGTGAACGCTTTAAGTGGGTTACACACACATTAGCAAAAGCAGGGCTGCCCTGTATGTCAGTATGAAAGAAGGGTCAACTGTAGTTAATCTAGTTTGTGCCCGTCCAATCAGTCCGCAAGACAGCTTGACTGTGACCTCTGCACTCTGCGCTTTTTCATTGGCTGGTCTGGGCACCACCTTCTCTTGACCCCTGGCCGCACACAGCAATTCTGTTAAAGTGACTACAGACGTGAAGTGAGGAAAGGAGACAAATGAAAATTTTAAATGTTACATATTTAAGTTTCTCTTTATTATACATGGTTAGACACATAATTTGTCTTCATGACTGAAATCCAGATATTACCAGATATTAGCGTTCTTTGTCACAATGTTTTGCATGCTAATTCTTTACAAAATGAAACCTCAGATGATAAATTCAGGTTTTCGATAATATTTTGTCATGTTTTTTAAAAACATGCTGTTGGTATATACCGTCAGTACCAGTAGTCTATTGACTTGTGTAATTGTGCATCTGTTTCTAGTTAACATTTGAATGTATAGACCTCTGCTGGGTAATGAACAGAGATTTCAGGTTCTATCACTTGCCTGGATGTCCTGCCGTCCTCAAAATAAGCTATTTGCTGACACTATTCATCTTCTGATTTTAATGTCTGTATATGGGAGGTCAAACAGCTCCAGCTATGTGGTGAAACTCTACCAGTTGTTCCTCAAATTGGGATAAGGCCAAGTGAAGAGGAATCCCTTAAATTAGGATGAAACTGTCTTCATATATCTGTATTCATATATACTTCTTCCATAACCATCTACCCAATGCAGGATCACAAAGGATCCTGGAATCTACCCTGTAATCACAGAGGATCCTGCATCATATACACTAAGCAGGACGACGCCCATCTGATTCTCCTTTTTTGACATTTAGTATTTGTCTGTTTGGTTTATAAACATGGCAATGGTAGGGGACCATAATTAACATGCTGATTTATGTGAGGCTACCAGATGAGTGTGGAATCTTGTTAATGAAACCTATCACAGTCTAACATCATTTGTGGCTGTTAATCATTTGCTGTGGAGTAATATAGTCTGGGTGTAGAGAATGATATGAATCTTGGCTCATACTGTGCTGCATGTAGTCTGAATGTCCTATTGAGACTATTGAAACAAATAATCTATTTGGCAGGGAATAAGATGTCTTCAATGGAGAATGACAGCCATCCAAAGTATGGCAGGTTGGACTGCTGTGGAAGGTGAAGGTGTGGGTCCACAACGACACTCCTCAGGGTCACGGCTCCACCATCCTGCCAGTTTTGCTCTGCACTGTTCCTCCAGTATTCCGTCTATTCTGAAAGCGTCTTCCTGGACATCAGCTGAGCAGGACCACCTATTAATGGCTGTATCGATGCTTGTACTATTGTTCTAGATGTTAATCAGGCCCTAATTAAATATGGGCACTACAATAGGTACAATAGGTGCACTCGTAGGTTAGCCAATCAGAAAGGGACACTAGCTGAGCTGCCTCACTGGACTGGATATGCATACCCTTAGTTAGCCAATCAGAAAGGGACGCTAGCTGAGCTGCTTCACTGGACTGGATATGTTTACCCGTAGGTTAGCCAATCAGAAAGGGACGCTAGCTGAGCTGCTTCACTGGACTGGATATGCTTACCCGTAGGTTAGCCAATCAGAAAGGGACGCTAGCTGAGCTGCTTCACTGGACTGGATATGCTTACCCGTAGGTTAGCCAATCAGAAAGGGACGCTAGCTGAGCTGCTTCACTGGGCGGGATATGCTTACCCGTAGGTTAGCCAATCAGAAAGGGACGCTAGCTGAGCTCCTTTTCTGACTCATGCTGCCTTCATTTCATCCTCCGTGCCCTTCGTTCACCTCGCGGTTACCGTTTGCTCCCCATAACAGCAGCAGATTTGCTCTCCGGCACATTTTTACCGCGTCGTCCGTTTTTACGCCTCCCCTGTAACGCCGTCACTAGCCTTGTCTTGTTCTTGCTCTTTTTTCGGTTTCCTCCTGTGTTCCCTCGACCATCTACCCTGTTATTGGCCCTCCATTGCTGCTATTTTATATCTCCTCTCCCTATTTCACGATGCCCACCCCCCCTCACCCCCATCACAACTAGCACCAGAATGCCTGCATCCCCCCCCCACCCCTCTCTCTCTTAGTGCAAGGCTGTCAGCGCTGTACAAAGCCAGTGAGCTGTAAAATCGCACAAATTGCTCCTGTCTCGCGTCGGGTCCAGTGGCAGGGGGGGAGGAAGAGGAAAAGGGGGGGAGAGGCTGATTTTATGCTTCAACACTTCGGAGCCCTCTCTTCCAGTCCACCCCACACACACGCCTGCACACACACACGTACACACACCACAGTGCATCTTTTAACCGCGGCCCACTACCCCCCTGAAAGCTTAAGGAATCGGGTCACTTCACAGAGCAATGCAAGGTTCAGCAGCCCAGCCAGCGATAAAATCCCCAGGCTTGGGAGAGCAATTTGGGCCCTTTTGAGAAACGCTGCCTCCATTTAAAGAGAATGAGGCAAAGCGAGGCCCAGCTGCTGAGACTCCCTCCTGTGGAAAGCCGCTATTTACGCAGGGATGGAATGTCACTGAAATACTGGTTTTCATATTACTGCCACAACTTTGATGTATCTCTGCATTCTAGCAATTACGAAAATTACATGGCAGATAGTTTATTTTTCTTTTACTTCACAAGTGTGAAAATTAGCTGGAAGAATGACAGGCCAATCTACCCCCCTCCCCCCGCCCCAAGCATGCCCTAAAAAGGAATGCAGGCATTTTTTGCACATGCATCACAATATCACATACTGCTATTTGAGTGCTAAGATTATAAATATTTGAAACATTGTATGGCTTTATTTATTGACCAGGCCTGTATTAAAGTATTGACATTTAGAATGTGCCAGTATGGACTTTTCATACCCATGTAATATATTCTTGCTTGAGTAAAAAAAAAAAACCACATACTTTTACGTCAAATTCAGCATTACATAAATGATGTTAGCGCACGTCACGCAGAAGAGGGCCGTCAGGTAGTGACTAGGTGTTAGCTATGTGGACGACGCTAATCTATTGGATAACAGAGCACCAAGCTGCCCTTCATCAGCAGTAATATTTGAACATTAATGAATATCTACGGCGTATATACAAATCATCACACCAGGATAGACTAGAATTGCTTCCCAGGTGCCAACAACAACATTGTGTGCCATTGTAGTAATGTGATATTACTGTAAGACAAAATTGTCAACACTGTCGTGTTTTTCAAAAAATCAAACTTTCGAGACGATTTTCCACTGATAGTTTGAAGTGCAAAGTGCTCTAAGGACATCAGATACGTGGCCTGACTCTGCAATTGGACCCCAAGTTTCACTCTCAACTGTGTGTGTGTGTGTGTGTGTGTGTTTGTGTGTGTGTGTGTATGTGTCTCAATGAAGAGCTAGATGTGGCATTCCAAGAGAAGCATTGCAAGCTGTTCATGTGCAAATGGCAAATTAAAAGGATCATTTAATTTCATCTCATTTCGAGTAAAGCTCAATGCAACGGAACGCCTCCTGTTGGAAATATTTACCTCGTCTTAAATTCTTTGATACCGGTGTGCAATATCTCCCTCTTGTGGTTATCATTTGTATGCCATGTCAGTAACAGCCAAGCGTTATTTTTACACACATCTTTTTTTAAACGGGTCTCCTGTACAGTATACAGTTCAGCATGTCTTACACCTTAATGTCTTCTAGGACAGGTAACTGGGTAAATATGTACAACTACATATTATCAGTAATGATGACACCTATTTTAAAAAGACCAGCATGATATCAATAATATTTCAGTTTTGGATAATATATAAAACCCACACTTTTGCTGGATATTTGGTTGAAAGCTGAATTGATGAGCAAAACAAGATGTTTCATTTCACTTTAATAAGTGTAATTTTGCACTTCTGTTATTTGATGGGAGTGACTGAAGAGAGGTTGTGCGGCTCAACAGTCCAGGCCTCTGCACCAGTGGTTAGATGGTTGCCAGTTCTTGCCCGCCCTTGGCCCAAGGGTCACATGTCCGTGGTCCTTTGAGCACGACCCACAACCCCCAGCTTTATGGCTGCTGCTGCCCTTGGCCACCAAACTTCCTCCCGTCTACATGTGTGGCACGGAGAGCAAGATGGGCAAATCAAAAGGGGAATTTCCCCACAGGGATCAGTACAGTGTCATTAGTATTGAAATGTACTGTGCATCTAGAGTACAATGATCAGCTGAACATCAAAAAGAAAAGACACCCACAATAAGGAGCTTTACACTGACAAATGTGTTTATTGTGTATACAATACATTCCCTAGTACACAAAAAAGAGTCAAATAATGAATTAGAAAAATAATCATTTATAAATGCAATACTGCTATATAGTGTAAATGGTGACACAACTGGTAATGGAGTATAAAGTAAAGTGCAAAAAAACATTCTGAGCAAATAGATACAGTGCAAAGAAGTTTCAGGTCAATACTGAACTGGAACAGGAATTGTACTTAAAATTGGTTCATTCCAATTCAATAAAATATATAGCTGGAGATAAAAACACTTGTTAAAAAAGGCCAACATTATGAAAAAGATTACGCAAAATTGGATAAGCTAGGAATGATTAATCCTGGGTTGGATGCTTCTTCCTCACCAATCACAAATAGCGCGTTGTGGTGCATCACACGCCACCTCCCACAATGCACTTCTTCACTGAATCCAGACGTCCACTTACATGTCAGATCGGGGACTCAGTTGCTGGTGAGTACACTCTGTGAGGAAAGCAACACACCCGTCCTGATTTTCCATCTACGCACAGTTGACGGCCACCTCGGAGGTCTTCCCTGTTGGACCTACTGAGTAAAGGCACCTAAAGGCTGAGGCAGGCTGAGGCAGGCTGTGGCTTTGCCCTCTCCCACAAGTGGTTAGCAGGAGCCAAGCATTGAGCTCCTTAAGCTAGATCCGTAGAACATTCCAACGACTTCTCCAACCCTATCCTGAGGAAGCTGGAGAATGTTTCTCAGCTGTTTTCTGCTCTTGATGTGCACTTCAGGTTTTTATTTAATTTAACAAAACAATGTCAGAGCTATCTTCTTAAACATAAATATGTACAAAATCTTATTTTGTAATATGGGGTGGGAACCTTCATCATGGCTAGAAAACACCTTACATGGCACTCCGGAGTGAGAGGTGACTTTAAATTCAGCAGACACTGCAGCCCTGAAGCCTGTTCTCCACCACCAAGCAACATCATAAAAGGAACCTTCGGATGCGTCGAGGAGCAACGTCTGCATTTTGTCAGAATGTTCTGGACCATCAGTAGATGATTCCACTGAACCAAAACATTTGCAGCCACAGCACACTGAAGCGCATTCCTGCTAGAGAATCATTCTGAGTTTTCTGATTTCGATTCTCCTTTTTTTTCTTAAGAGTCTTTTGGTCTATAAGTGTTTTCTATAAGGTTTATACACCACCTGCTGATGGGTATTAGATCATTTTAGTTAGAGTCTGGTGATCCCTGATGCACAAAGGCAACCGTAGCCTGAACACCAGGCTTGTGTCCTGATGAACAAGCCTTTGCTTGGGGGAGTAAAAAGGACAGGGAATTCTGGGAAGGAAACATCGGCCAATGCAGGGATGCAGATCACGGCTGGTGATTAGCAGGGTTCTAGGAGAAAAACACAACAGTGCTGGTTAGTTTTCTTGGTAGGAGTAGCAGGTCCAGCTGCCATTGACATGCTTAGATTTGTAGGGTTTTGTGAGCAGATAACGGGGCGGGG
Source organism: Gnathonemus echidnorhynchus (assembly GCA_026776725.1). Taxonomy (NCBI): domain Eukaryota; kingdom Metazoa; phylum Chordata; class Actinopteri; order Osteoglossiformes; family Mormyridae; genus Gnathonemus; species Gnathonemus echidnorhynchus. The sequence goes on from JAODJU010000046.1 coordinate 11,740,425, forward strand.
GGGCACCTTGGCCTGCGGGCCGAGGATGATGGTATTCAGCATTTTCTCATCTTCCCGCCTAGACAACCCATCCCTCCAACCTTCTTGTCTGCCAGTCACAGGATCCTGGAAAAAAATATTAAAACATGGCAGAACATAAGATCTTGTAGCTAGCACAAAGGAGATACAAATACAGTACATTTTGGCTCCCCCTGGAGGCGAATTTAGAATTGCTAGAATATGCTTTTGCTGGCGTAAATGGAGACTTTGATACATCCCTCCTACGAGGGATACAAAAAGAGTCTCAGAGTTCTGGCTCTTGTGTATTCAGGACGCTAATCGTGTGGATCAATAATCCTTCCTCACCTGAGTGTCAGCATGGTAGAGAACCTTGCACCCGTAAATTATACTCAGCAGAGTGATGAAGAGGTTCAGGCTGGAGAGGAACAGCAGAATCCCCTGTTAACAGGAACAGAATCCATTAAAGGCAAGAGGCACAGAGCAAGCTGAGGATGAGATGGGAAGTGTGGTTGCTCTGAGGAAGGTAGTCAAATCAAAGCAAACCAAAACATCATTAAAATGTTCAGCATGCAACCTTAAGATGTGCTGGACATTTAGTACAAATATAAGCATATAACATAAACAGTTCTAACAAGGGCTGACATGGGGGGGGGGGCGACAGTATATAACAGTTGTATTTTCAGTAATGTGCCTGTTAGTCAAATGCAATAAGTTTTGTATAAATGTGATTATAACACTAAACTGGCTGGCTTCCTGGAACCCGTCTCTATGGTAACTGCGCCCAAGCCCCCCCCCGACACGAGGCTGACAACAATGTCAATTTTTCTACAGAAATGGAGAAACTGGAGCGGACATCGAGAAAAGCGACGACAGGAGGGGAGTCTGGACTCCCGAAAGGCCCCATTTTACTTACGCTACACGGGCCGCTGATGACAAAAAGGCTGTTGATGACGATGCTGACGAGGGCCATGATGGTGCTGAGGGAGTTGCTGACGACAGCCGCTATGATCTACGGCACAGGGGTACACATCCTGTAAGAAGCCAGCTCACTGATGCTCACGCAGCCTCAGCATCGCTCACGTCTCCCTGAATAAACACAAGCCAAGCCGTCCTTTGCCCCTCATTTACTAAATAAATAATCTGATAGTGAACATATTCGATTAGCTCTCAGACACTCAGACATTAATCGGTCATTTGCTGTGCCTTAATGGGCAACATTTCTGGGGAAATACTGGCCATCGAGGAAGACAAATGTAATATTTTAATGAGTCGGTCCCTCAAAATGATCATGAGCCTCATTAGTGCAAATACATGCGGATCACAGGAACGTTGCAGAGCCCAAGAAGCAGGGCTGATCAGACAGGACGTGCAGAGTGAATAGGCTCCACAGAGGCAGGTGTGTTCCACATACCAGCTTATTTCCTCTGGCAAAGGCAGACACCACCCCGCTGATGATACACTGGAAAAGATGAGATTTTAGGAAAAACACAGTGTTTCCCCCCATAAATCATCCTTCCAGTGTCTGACTGTTTCCTAAAAATTCTAAGCCACTTGTAAGTCATCCTCTCAGTCACTTCAGTACAGACACAAAGCTTATTACACATTTAGATTTACGGTGTGACGTTTATTGCCGATGGTGCCACTGTTAAACTCTATATCACAGGCACCGTAAAAATGAGCAACGGGAGCCAACTGGGCAGCAATACATCTGGAAGATGTACAAGAAGCCCTGTTACTAATGGCACTGATGTAATTAATTGTCCTACTAATTGCTCCTTTGTTTTCCTTTTGAGTTTTATTGACTGCAAAGACACTAATTAGTTTTTAAAAAGTTGTTTTTGATGATTTATCATGATTTTTGGCTTTAAATTGCCAAAACATGTACTTTCAATAGAGTTTGTAGACTTTTAATATCCACCGTATGGGTATCAGTTCATAACCTGAAGGTCCCAGCAGGGCAGGGGTGTCAAACTCCAGTCCTGGGGGGCCGGAGCCCTGTGTAGCTTAGTTCTTTCCCTGTTCCACCACAAATGATTCAGCTCAAGAGCTGTGTGGTAATTAGCACAAGGAGTTGAATCAGGGGTGTTAAATGAGGAGAAACCCAAAAAATGTGCAGGGATTCGGCCCCCCAGGACTGGAGTTTGACACCCCTGTGATAGGGGGCTGTATTCTACTAGCCATGAGAATGGTACTAAAACAGGTACTGGTCCAGTTTGGTACCTGGCTGTATAAAGATGGACGTCTTGTTATCTAAACCACAAAATACAACATGGTTATTTGCATACTCACCATTAAGCTAAAAACCAAAGAAATTATGATGAAAACAGCGGGGATGTCATGCCACAATATGTATGTAAAGAAGACAGTGGCAAGGACTCCAACTCCGATTAAAACCTGTATGCACTTCAAGACAGAGAGAGAAAATCCACATCAAAGGCACAGCCTGGGGAACACAGCAGCTCACACTGACAGCAATGCAGTGACGGTGGCAGTCTGTACATGGGCGTCTGCTTAGCCGAAACTGTAAATGTGTCTAAGTGAAAAAGTGTTGCATCACATGCTTTCTGTTATAATCTCAGGAATGACTAGATACAGTAAAAACCATGGATCTTATTATTTAACAGTCTGTGATTCTGTTTGTTTGTGAAATGCCCACTGCCTCTTTGATACTGTTCTCAGCATAGTTAGTGTCCCTGTACCTATGAATCGACAATCGATTTTACCCTCTTTGATACTCATCCAGCATTAAAACCGCATTACGGTCTCAATGCATGTGTGAACCAAGAAGCAAAGACATTAATATGCTAATGACATAAGCTGCACTGCAATAGCCAATCAGCCGCAGCACGGCCCAGTATTGATGATGGTACACAGACCTATCGCTGCCCTCATTTAAGTCACACTCAAAGCAGCAGGAAGTGCAGCCTAAGCAAGAGGGGTGGGTGGATTAGCTGATTAGGATGCTAAGCTTATGATCACAAGGTTGTTGGTTCAAATCCCCTTAACCCCAGTCGTTACAGGGAAAGGCACCTAATCTAACAGGTGGTGCAAAGCTTTTATGATGTAATCTGATGTCCTCACCCCCACAGCTTTGGTATTCCCCTTTGAGAAGATGGCCCGGTCCTTGGGCCGCCGGCTGCAGTTCTGGCTCCGCCTGACAGGGCGCGGTGCCGGTCGCCACATCTGCGGATACACCTGGCTGGTGATCATGGCGGAGATGGCAGCTGCCGCATGACTGGACATCCTGGATCCTGGTAGAATCGGACACATCAGACACACACAGAAATCACACTGCAAATCATCGCCTTCTACCCACAAATAAAACAGCACCCCCTCAAAGGAGTGCAAGTCTGCCCAAAACGGAGCTATGTTGTCATGCAAACGCACAGTGAAGACATTTGTTAATTTCAAAATATTAGCCCTGTTTTACTCACACCACTCAGCTGACTAACAAAATCTTAAACAGCTGAATAAACCTCATGCTGTAAATCAACTTTTTAGAGACACAACTGTCATATATAAGTTCATATCTATCTGCAGTGTGCAATTTAAACAACTGTTTTAAAACCCAGATTCCAAGTGTGTTAATGAAAAACACATGTCAGTTTGTAACTGGCTAACTTTTAATCCCGCTCATATCAGTTATTATACAAGCATCATGATATTCCAATAAACACACAAAACTTATTATAATAAGAAGAATACGTCACCGTTAATAACACAATACACTTAAAGACAGAAATATTACTGTCTGTAGAATGGTGTTCTGATAAATGCAACAGGGCATGCGTCCTTGACCAGCTTTTTAAACAGCGGTGAATCACAGTCCGCTGTCATCACGCAGCTTTCTTCTCACTGTTCCCAGCCTAAGTCCTCGCCTCGGCCTACTTTTTGGTGGCACCCCTGGAAAAATGGCTGCTAAGAATGCGCGATGGGCGAGTCTCCCGATGTAAGGAAGGACGCCTGTGTCAGACGCCCCCAGGAACGGGCAATAAAATTTATATGCTTTCCAAGATCCCTTTTTCCCGGCGAGGAAAAGACTGGAGAAGTGCGGCGGTGATTCCGACGACGCCGGCGACCGAGCCGCAAAAGAAAGAAGCGAAAAAAGCGCAGCGATATTGAAAGAAAATCGCAACTTACTGTATATTGTGTGTATCTTTAATTACGGGGTGGGCGCAGAGCTGACTGAAAGCGGCACGCCTGTTAGATGCTAAAATACTTTGAAAGCCTCAGCCTTTTAAAGGCGTATTACAGCATGTTTTGGGGGGGCTGCATAGTTTTCCACTTCATTTTTCATTGTTGATCATTCTATTTATAAACCTGGTGCTTCCCTGTGTTGAATGTTGCAAGACAAACTAAACAAACGAAGAACAGTACATTATAATGTATTTTTGGCGATGTTTTTGCTAAATAAATGCTCAGCTTGTACCGACTATTCGCTTCGCAACTTTTGATTCCATTATAGGAGTCGATTTTAGAATAACGGCCATTCTTCAGAGTATGGTCTTGAACCATTTGTTTAAATGAACATCATTTGCAACTTGCAAATGAATCGTGAACTGAGCCGTGAATTAGTTACAAAACAAATATTTGCTCAGCGCTAAATGTAGGGGGTTATGGATTTACACCCCAGTTTATTCTAAGACGGCGCAGTACCTTTATATCTAGAAAATGGGCTTCTTTGCTTATATTCGCAAAATAAATTTTATTTTATAATCTAAAATTATTCATTTTTAAGGATTACATTGTCATATTGACTGTAATTCATGTCCCCTGCAGACTTAATTCAAGCCACCGAACATAGAAACGCCAGCCTCTCGTCTGGTCCTGTCTACTTTTCTTCTGTTACATGACAACGTGAAAAGAATAATTTTACATTAGAAAAACATACGGATCGTTTATAATATAACTTTTGTTTTCTCTTATGATTTATCCCCAAATACATGCAAATGGCACGCCTCCCAACTTTTTAAAAAAAGTTTCCTTTCTTCGGATGTACTCCGATATTAAAGGTACTTTCTTTGAGAAACGCACAGGTATCTTTCAAAGAGGCTCTCAGCTTATGTCCAGCGACGCCATTATTAAAACCAGACATTATAAGGGTCGCTGTTTGCAGGAAAAAATGCGTGGTAAACGAAATGGAAAACCTTTGACTCATGCAAGGAAAACTAATATTTCCCGGCCTTTGATCACTCGATCGCTCCTAATACTTGGACAGTTAACAGAGGAAACCTGTAGGTTTTTAATAATAATTCGCATCAGACTTACACAGATACTTTCTATTTCTTTTCTCAAATGAAGATCGCGTCCCCAAAGTCGAGGACACAATCGCGATTGCGGTCCTTGTGAGCTACGACAGATAGCCTAGTTAGATGTCGTGAATTGCATATGATTTAGAAAGAAAAAAAGAAGGAAAAACACGAAGATACGGATGAAATGTGCAGAAAGAGCGTTGATGTCGCTGCGCCATCTGTGTGGTCCAGCCAGAAAATTCGGTCACACGGAAGTCACGTATGACAATATCCAGATGGCAGATTGAATGAACGGACAGAAGTGGTGCTGCAAGGATGTGCACAAGTCAGATGACGCGATGCCACATCGATCTTAAATTTAAAAATCAATATTTGGATTCACTGCTTTAGTTGAACTTTTGTCCACCCACGTATATAATGTGTTTAAGATTTAAGCTGATGTTAGCTAATGTTTTCAATAAAGTCAGTAAAACAAACTGACATTTTTACCAGGGGTCTTTGAAAAGATTGAGCAATTAAACATCAGGGATCCGACCAGATGCGTCACGAGCCTGAAGCCCCGAGTGAATCCGAACGAGTCCCGAGTGATTTGTTTAGCTCAGATGTTTTAACAACCACGCTCTCAGTTTGAGAACCCTCCGAAAAGACAATTAAGTCTTAAGCTCCTAGCAATGCCCCTGCATAAGGCCCTCGAAACATTTATCACCACGGAGCCCGAAATGTACCAACAGCTCTAAACCGCATGCCTCAGGTGGCAGGAGCCACTTAACCATACCATTGCCCCCCTCCCCCCTCTCCCCTAGCTACAGTCCTCTCCCAGTGAAAGGGGAACTTCCAGAATTTAAAGCAGCTCATATCAAAAGATGTGATGAGTGCCTCAGCAAGCTAAACATCTGTGCATGTGATACGATTGCTGGTTCGCGCCTCGGCAGAACAGTTACGTTACGATTCAAATGTACCGGAAAATAAAATGTTTATATGTATTTATATTATATCTAAATGGGGGACGTTCAAAGAAAAGACAGAAGTTGAAGATGCAAGTGGCTTCCGCTGTGTTGCTAAAGGTGACCCCACCCTGAGACAACCACCTCTGCCCTACTCACCGCTTCCGGGAGATAGCTTATCATCTGAACCACCGATTTCTTTGTTTAGCTAGTGTTGGCTGTAACAGCAGTTCGTCGCTGAATAACTATATGCGTCTCCTTGGCACAGGATTCTGCTACTTTTATAGTCAATTTATAGTTATAATATAAAGTTATAATTTAACAATGCTGTGTCTAATGAAATGATCTGTTATTAACCTGGACTTGTATGTTGAAATTTTATTTTTGAGATTAATGCTTTCCTGCGAGGATGTCCAACAGAGACCTGTTCAGGTTACCAGCCCCTTCTGTCTGTCCACAGATCTGGGCATCTGTGCTCGATCAGTTGGTGTCTTTAGATTAGTCGATTTCTTACATTTTTTGCCTAAGAGTATCTACAGCTATTTTGTGATTTCTTATTCTATTTTTTACTGGGCATCCCAACATACCAGCAGAATATGTCCTGGGGGGGTGTCCCACCCTCGAACTGACAAATTTTATCATAGGTATGTACATGTGGTGGGTCTGTATGGGCAAAAATCAAGGGCCCATTTTTAATTCCCAGTTCAGTTTCACTGTCAGATATATGTTTGGTTTCATGTGATTATTGATCCATATCTGCAAGGAAATGAGTGAGAGATTCATCCATCATTTACCAGAGAAGTGCCAGACCACAGGAAAGAGGCGCGAACGAGGCTGGGGCCCATGAGAGCTGATATAATATATACACTGTCAGACAGACAAAACAATTACTTGTCACTAGGGCTGTACCCTTAAGGGTCTGCTAACTGTACCCTAGCTGTAGGTAAGTGTACCTTTCAAGGTACAGAAATGGACTCTGAGGAACATTTATGTACCACTGGGGGGACATTAATGTTGTTACCAAGGCTGGCTTTATTTCTCTGATAGTGTACAATATACAATAACATACAAGTAGGACAGTGGGTTGCTAAGTTTAAATAGACTGTTTAACAAATAACAGTGGAAATTGGGATTACACTGCGAGTGGTCGGTGTGAATTTAATATTCCTCTTACTGTATGAAATAAGCTGCCCCTGACTCTTGAAATCCAGGTCCTGATGGACAGGGGAGGAAGGAGAAAAGGGGCTCTGCTGGGAGCTGGGCTCTGTCATTATGGGCTTTGTGCTTTTCTGGGAGACCTTGCGAGGTAAACATCTGGAACTTCTGGCAGCTGTGTGCCAGTGATGGTCTGCGCAGTTTTCACTGCCCTCTGCAGCTGCCATACTGGGATCATGTGCAGCTGGTCAGGATGAACTCCTCAATGCACCTGTAGACAGTGGTGCAAGTTGCAGGTGACATCAGGATCTTCCTCAGACGTAAGAGGAAGTAAAGAGGCCTGGATATCACCTGCAAACCTCGCCAATTACTTCCAGTTATTTTCTACATTATTTTTGTTATATTTCACATTATATTAAAATTATTTTTACTACATAAAAATTCAATTCGAATACTATTTTGCTCTACTAATATTTATTTTGTCTTCATTTTGTTGCCTGATGTTTCTTAGATCTGTGCACTGGATCTTTCCAACACATGTACCTATTTGATACCATTCTTAACAAATAAGTACAGGTTGACAGTTTAACAACACTACTAGGAAAATTTATTTCTACATTGAACAAGGGCTCCGTTACTGCTCACCTGCACAAGGATGAGATCTAATTGCAGTTACTCTGTGGAACTTTTGTGGTAATGCCGAATCATAGGTTTACTGTAACCTGCTGTATTGATCCGGAATTTAGCTGTTTAAAGCATTGCCTGTACCAAAATAACAAGGCCCAGAGGTGAGGGAAGCTGCCTGCTTGCTATATGTAATCGCATGGCGGCAGTGCCTGGTGTGGTCAGATTGAGGTGTCAAACAGCGTACAGCAGGAAATTGCATAGCGGGTGTGACATGAGACCCAAGTTTGGGCAACGGTTTCATTTCACTATTCTGTGGGGAAAAGAACTGCAAGATCTTTTTGTACACTAGTGTGGTAAGTATTACTTTATATATATATATTATAAAGTATACATACATACATATATATGTCAAACAATGGATAGCTGCCTCTATATGAAGCATAATTTTATATATGTGGTTTCAAGATGCAAGGCTTGCTTCTTGTAAATCATTTTTAAAAAACCACTACGGAAGTTAACTTGGGGTCAATGTGTGTGCTCTTTATTTATTTTTTTATTATTTATTTATTTATTTATTTTTTTATTTTTTATGTGCTCTTTATGAACATATTGTAAATATATCTCCGTTTACAAGTTTTTTTAAACATATACTTTAGATGTTAAATTTAAAGTAAGTTGGAGTAGCAGTAATTCAGAGCAATAACATCTGTCTTCAGAAGATAATATATACAGCACTGTTGCCATAATTAATCATTTCTCTGAACAGATATGCATAATTTTTCCTTGAAAACTGGTAGTTTATCTGTCTACTTATATGCAATCTAGAAAACACAAGAGTTTGCAATTTCTAAATTCTGAATTTGACTCTTGAAACAAAGAGGAAATGAAAATGAAAATAAGGTGTTGAGTGCAGAGTGTAGCTCTGAGAAAATGGCAGTACGGAATTAATCACTTATCAGTTCTTTCTAACTCTTCTTCTCCAAAAGCAGCTACAGGTCCATCAGGACCCATATTTGAGAAAATGCCAATAGGGAAGTAATCAGTTTATAAGATAACGCTTTACATCGGGGTGGGGAACCTGATCCCTGTGGGGCTGGTGCGGGTTTTAGGAATTACCTTTCAATCAGCCAATAGCAGTGGGTCACCAGCACTGGAATTCATTAGAGCCACTGCTTCATTACTGGCTGAATGAGAGGTCACCCCAAAAACCTGCACCGACCTCCATAGATCAGGTTCCCCAACCCTGCTTTACATTAACTGGGCCTTCATAATGCCTTTATAATACCTTCATAGAACATTCAGTGCACCTTCATAATGCATTTGTAGAACATTCATAAGAACATAAGAACATAAGAAATTTACAAATGAGAGGAGGCCATTCGGCCCATCAAGCTCGTTTGGGGAGAACTT
>JAODJU010000046.1:11786343-11807297 GCA_026776725.1 Gnathonemus echidnorhynchus
GTTCTAGGTCAAACTGGTTTGTTCGACTTTCAAGAAATTCGAGTTCTAGTGAGTTCGAGAACCAAGGTACCACTGTACTTACATAATGTCAAGGTTTGCTTAGGTTCATTACCTTGTTGAAAAATAAATGATTCTCAATAGGTGTGTCCAGACTTTTGAGCAGACTGGTACTGTACTTATAATAATAACCCATTTTACAAGCCAGTCTTACTTCAAAAAGTGTCTATTGTTAAATATGGGGCAACTCACAACCACTTAATAATCAGAGCTGGTCAGAATGGACGAAAACCCACCCCTAACAAATGGTGCTTTTCCACTGCCACCAATACCCAAGGGACACCGGACCTGTACCTCGAAGCGGTGGTTTTCCATTGCAAAGTAACTGAGCTGGAACCTCACTGATGTGGCCCTGCTTAGCAGGGCTGAAAGTGTGACCAAACCAAGCTACAGTCTGATTGGTCAATTGATAGCGGTGTTCTGGGCATGGATTTTTTGAAGGAAAAAAGGCATATTCTATATGAAAATTTCCAACCTCCTTACTACAGAACAACTGAAATGAATGGATTGGGAATGCAAATTTACACAAGTGAATGCTAATTCCACCAGGATTTGAAACTTGCATAACATGGCGATTCTCACAGACAAGCTAGTGGAGATTAGCAGACAGCAAATCGAAGCTGCTAAGAGCGAAGGGGAACTGCGCTGTAACTAGTCTCTCTTTGTGATACGGCTCAAGTACAGTTCCGTTCCTGTGTGCCAGTGGAAAAGCGCCAAAAATATCCCAGATAGTATTGGTGTGTGAGAAAGGAACTCGTCCAGGCTGACGGTGCATCTCGGCACAAAGAGAGGCACATCGGTAACTCAACTCTCCTCAAGTAGACCGTTAATGGCCTTGAGCTAAAAATAGCTCTTCCTGTGTAATTCAGAAAATACCAAGTTGTGGAAGGCGGCCAGACCACATTCCGCACACTCACTGCCACCACACTGAGGCGCTCTTCTTTTTCCCACGGTCCCAGCTGCACGCCCCCCTCTTATTAGGTGTAAATCCCACAGTCCGGGCCTCGGCCCTGCATCCCATCACATGACCCAAACACACCATGTGAGGACACCTTAAAGGAGGGTAGAGACCCCACAACCCCGACGCCGGGCAGCAATGGCTGACATCAATGACAGAGGCACGTCACTAACCTGTGGTGTCCCGTGTACCGCGCCCCTTTGATGTGACCCACTCCCCGACACCCCGGGGTCGGGCACACTCCCTGATTGGACGATGGCTTGAGGTCAGAGGGTCCTGAAACATAGGAAGAGAAAGGTTTAATGGAAGACACACAACACACTAGCTGCAGACTCTACAGGTGTGGAAAGGGACAAGTGAACCACCACATTTAGGTCCAGTGTCACCAGTACTAGTTAATGAATGATCCACACACGGCCTCAACAGATATAACACGTCAATACAGTGACCCTGATTCCCCACTCTGACCGACTGCGAGTGGGATGATTAACGAGCGGCTGGTAAAAGATCAGTAAACAGCCAGTGTGTACAAGGGGTCGGTGAAAAACAGAGAGAGTCTGTGCTGCTTCAGCTGTCTGTACAGATAAATCCTGATACATTCAGCATGGGACAGAAGACTCCTTAGAAACGCCTCTGAACACAATCCCAATCAGCAGCATCCGTCAATCTTACGGCTCATTCTGAGAAAGCGTAGCAAAACGCCCCCAGAAACAGGAAAAAAAACCTCCTTTTTGGTTAGGGTTTGTGTGTGCTTGTGACAGATACCAACACTGACAATGACAATCCGTTTAAAAACCAGCAAAGTTGTGAAACATGGAATCCCTGCAGCCAACAGATCTTCATATATCTGCACAGTCATAAACTAATTAGTTCACACAGACAGTGAGAACAAACTAACAGCAGAATGTCATGTACAAATTAGACACCTGTGTCACAGGAGAGAAGAAAAATCATTAAATGGGCCTTATTAAGCTCATTTTCACATTATATTTTTGGGGGTCTACTGAAATAGATTTACATGTTTCAATATTCCAAAACCATTATTTACATCTCTATTCATTCTCTGTCTGAAATGCTCTGTCACAGCTTTAAGCCCCACCTCCAATGAACCCATTGTGCCCTGATTGGTCAGCTTGCCCTACTCATTCCACCCCTGTCTTGCAGCCTGCAACCAGATCCTTGTGTCCTGAACAGCTATTCTTACAAAGAAAGTAGCAGACCACACATACACAAATAAACAACTGTAAACGCACACAAAATCTATCCCTGCATTATGCAGAGTTGTCTTGGCAGGAAATTTCATGGTTGTCGCAGCGCTGCACAAAACTAAAGTGAAAACTACCGTGCATTTGACGGTGATTTCTAAAGCAAAGTATTGCTTGAAAGTGATAAATTGCTTGAAAGTGATAGATTATTATTTACGACTGAAGGTGGTTTACATTGATTAGACTGTAAATTGGCATGCTTTTCTCTAGGCAAACTCTTTTGCGGTCTTTTTTTTTTTAGGCACAATTCATTAGTGTCCGGTGGTTCACATGCCGAAATATGGTTCTCGGCATAATTGACGTAAAAATATCGGAGGTATTAGAAACTTTGCTAGTTGGTTAGCAGAAGCTTACAGTGCAATGCGACCGCAACGTTGCAGCTTGTAATCATAAGTTCACCTCCGGACTTTAACGCTTCTAATATCTGCCTTGTTTGTTTTAAACACCACAAATAATAAAGCACCTCGCAGAGCACAGAGTATTCTTGACATGGCTAGGATACTCCCGCCCTCCATTTTAGTAGTTGCTGTGCAGGCTGTGGATTGTCTGAGGGTGTGCCAAGATTGCAAGTAGGCAGCCAATAAGGATCATGTTACGATGTGACCTCACCATGCCACAGAAGTAACGGCTGAAATTTCAACGAGGCGTTTCAAGCAAAAGAGTAGATTCTGTGATGAGAGTTACTTCCTTTGGCACATACTTTGGGCCTTAAAACTTTGCAGACCATTTATATGCACATAAAGTTATACAACATACTGAAGGAAAGGGATAAAATGGAAAAACGGTAGGGCCCCTTTAAGTAGAAGCAGAATTTAGTCATTCTTCCTGGGGCTAAAATTACGTTATTAAAGGTAATCACTCTGTATTCTTTATTAGCATATATTTTTCATCGCAACAGCCACACTTGTGATTCACGTCAGGTGGTTCCAGACCCGGATGGACAGAGCGCTGCCCACACACCAGGGGGCAGCAGTGGACACCGACACTGTTTACTGGAGCTCCTCATCAAGAGGACGGACAAGCTGGGAGTTAAATAAAAGAGGACGATGGGAAGCATGGCAAAGTCACCCCGCTTCTATATTTAACTATGATTTTAAATATGTATTTTGTCATAAAATACCAGCAAAAGCTAAAACTCAGTAGAGACACAAAACATTGTTCCTGAAATGACAGACAGGGGGCGTGCGAGTTCTTGTAGACTAAAAGGAGTGCGGTAAACCTATGCAATGTTAATGCAATGACCTGCAACACTGTCAGATTCCAGTGGAGCCCCATCTGTCTGCTCACTGTCTTACATTTATAATACTCGCAAGCTATTTTCTCCAGACCGCCAGAGAGAGAAAAAAAAAAACCCTTGTCACTGTGCTTCAGTCAGTGCACACAGCACACACGTAAATATAATCACCTTGGTAAACACCGACACTGCTACTCAGACCTTCTGCCCTGAGTCCTGCAGACGACGTAACAGGTCATGGATGGAGGTCTCTCACTAAAAACACCACTCACTAAATCAAACATAATTTGGGATCATGTTCCCTTTAAAGAGAGAGAACGGAAGCGGTCATTCGGTGTCTCTGCTCAGGCAAACCTTGGTCCGGTTTAACCATATGGGTATTTTGGCTGGGGGTGTGAAGCAGAACAGCCTCCCACAAGCCTACGCCCCAGTCCCATTAATAGCAAGTTAATACGATTAAAAATCTAATATATTTAATATGAATGCATATTTATGTATATTTTTTAACATGGCACTCACTGAAGCACCTAAGTAATAATTTCCCTGTGTTAGGTGTATTTCTGAATTTCGTCAGCCACCAATCAGCTCCATTTCTTTGTGACATGGCGTCATGTGTGCTGTTATCCAGGAGCGCTTAATACTCTTAATCCGGCCCTGGGCAAAGCTCCGTGTTTTATGTGACATTTATTGATGTCTGCTGGTCAAACGCTGGACACAGGAAAATACTCAGCCAATGAAAACGCGAAGAAAAAGTGCAGGGGAGAGACGCCGGGGGCAGCAGGCTTACTTGGGGGCGTCTCCAAGGGGTGGCCGGTCCGTGCACACCACCCAGCGGGGTGCAGATCTGGGTGGTCCGGATCCACCCAGAAATCAAACTTGTGAGGCCAGCCGTCGAAGTGGACCTGCGTGAGTAAAAAACGGTACCACACTCGTTAAAAGACCACGAACGAGTCTTTCAGATCGTTAGCTCACTTCGCCATACCTGCGGGCGAAAGGAGTGGTCTGACATTAAATATTAAACCTGAGAAAAACACATTAATCAGGAACAGGTCTTTCGGTGCTTCGGCCAAAGACACCTGAATGTAATTTTTTTCCCCCTAAACACATCAGGGCACACATAAATGTGGAAGATAAAAAACTAATGATATATTAACACAAGAATGTAAATGAGAATGCAGACGTCCATTAACTGCCATAACTGGTTATGACCCTTATACAATCTTGAAGTCAGCGGCATTGTTCTGCTGATGTCGTAACACGGCAGCCCGCATAAAACATGAGTGCAACACAATCCACAATAATAACAACCCATCTGGAAATGGCATGATTCACAATCATTCGTTAGAATGGCACTTGCTGGCTGAGTGATTACAGGACAATGAGCCACTCGGCCATTGAATTCCACCGTATTCGAACTCCGGGAAACAGGCCAGATGAACCTGCAGGGTTTTGGACAAGGTACAACAAGCAATACAGGCAAATGACGCTCAGGATCCAGAACACTGACTGGTGATGATGGGGTGTCCTGCCCCGTATAGAAGATCTCCAGTCAGCTATAAGCCCTCCCTCCACAAAAATCACGCTCTGCTGCCCTGCCCCCATCCCATTCTAGCACAGTTCAGATTAAGACAGTGTCTCAACCCAGTCCTCTGGATGGGAGCAAAAACATGGACTGTCTGGCAGGGAGCTGGGAGGGAGCAAAAACATGGACTGTATGGCAGGGAGCTGGGAGGGAGCAAAAACATGGACTGTCTAGGGTCTCTGAGGACCGATTTGAAAAACACTGGATTAAGACGACTGGCAAGTTGGAGAGCAAATCAATAAATCCCATATCAATATGTAAATCCAGTTAGAACAATTCCCCTGAAGGCCAATCCCACTTGGTCAAACAAGAGGGAATTAATCAAGCCAAGATCACTTCACACGCCTACAGCATATTCACGTCTTTCTACTTGCAGTCAAGGCAAAGCAGGAACATAAAATCTCTTCCGGCTGCAGTCATGTTTGGCCTCCCTCTGTGAAGGGAAGCCAGCCACCGCGAGAGGACAGGATCAGGAGCCTCAGGAGTGCTTCCAAGGTTTCGAAACGGATCTCCAGGAATGGCCGTCACATTAAAAACAACAACAATTCCCTTCATTTATTACAACACACATCATAATTAAGAACTCCAAGACTACCAAGACAGCCATGAGGGAAAGCTGGTGACAGAGTTCTAGACGAGAATCAAGCTGCACACAGCATCATCCTCCGATGCACAGGGACTGGATGCTCTAGGGAAAGCCATATTTAAGCAGAAACACCTACTGTTGGCTTTCAGCACTTGCCTCTCATCCCATCCCACATTCAGATAGAAGCCACCCCTCCGATTTAGTTGCCAGTCAAGCAGGCACCATTCAAGGTGTGGCTTCGCACCTCGGAATTGCCATCTTTATGGCAGATGGTTAATGACAGAGTGCTGCTTTAGACATTTGTGATTAAAGCGAGGTCACCTGTGACACGTTCACACCCGACGTGGTTGGCCCTCACCTTCACCCTGTAGTCTTCCGCGTCCACGATCATGGCCACCCGTATCAGCATGGGGTTGCGCTTGTCCACTGCCTCCAGCTTCATGTTTTGCAGGAACCTGTGGGGGGCTCTCTGATAAGACCCATTAATCAATCATCTTTCTGTGACAAAGGGCTCAGCAGAGGCTGGGACTAAACCTCACTGCAGACATCATACTTTTAGTTACATGTCTACACACCAAGATTTCTATTCTTATGCACATTTTTTATCTGTACACCCTCACCCCCCCACACTTTACGAACGTTCACTTTACGCTTTTACAAAAGACCTACATCGGCACCTGCGTTCGCTAACCGAAAGAAGTCTGAAGAGGATTTTTGCTTTTGCGAAAAAAGGAGGAGAGAGAAAATAGCATTTACATTTATGTATCAGCGAGCCAATGATAGATATGCAGTCATGTGCCACAAAACAATGTTTCGGTCAAAGGTGGACCACATATGATAGTAGTACCTTATGATTGTGATGGAGCTGAAAAATTCCTATTGCCTAGCGATGTCGTTGTGACATCATAGACTTAGTAATGCGTCGCACTAAGTACACTTTATGAAGTTTGCACGGCAACAAATGCACCTAACAACGCATTACTTAGAACATATCCGTGCCGTTAAGTGACACATGACTGTATTGATTCTGGTAAGTGAAAATATACTGTACATACATTATTTCAACTTTATATAGGCCATATGTATTTATCATTATTGCTTTTACTATACAATAGTGCCATTTTAGGTTTTACTGTATGTGTTATTTGATGGGCAATTTTTTCTGTCTGAGAAAGCTCAAATTTTTTTACCATGTGAATTAATGGTAATTGCTTTTTCATTTTATGCCATTTGGGGTTATGTGAGGCTTCATTGGAATGCCCTACTTTCAGATAAAGGTGGAAACCTGTAAATGAACCTGGTTTATGATCAATGGACAGGACTCTCTATAGGAAACTTCCAGTCTGCTTTTATGTAGATCGTACTCACCAAAGAAAATGCGTGACTTGGAACAGCAGTGGCACCAGTGTCTTCCAAGTATTCCTCCCACCGGAAGGTTTCCGGGCTGGGATATCCTGGAACGCGACATCCGAAAGCTAAGTGCCTTCCATTGGATTAAAGAACACCATATCCAAATGACAAGTGCCTTCCACTAGATTAAAAAAATTGAATTACTTTTATAATAATGTTTATAATAAACATTCTTACAATTCTTATTTAAACAAACGATAAACGAAACATCCTAGGAAACTCATTCTACTTAATGTAATTTAATCACTACACTCATGTTATTTATTGCAGTGCTTAAGTATTTTCTACACATAGAGTGATTGTAAAATTAGTATTGAGTACTGGGAAATATTCCTGCAGAAACATTATTCTCAGGCATCGCAGAGTGTAACGGTGTCACTCAAATGCACAAGGATGGCTGTTGACACGAATGTCATTGCTCGACACTGACCACACATCCTGCACATGACCTTAAACTGAAGGGGTCACAACGATGGCCATATAGCAGGGGTTTCCAACTCCGGTCCTGGAGAGCTACTATCCAGTAGGTTTTCTATCCTACTTGGCTTCTGATGAGCCACACCTGGCCCTGTATTTACCTGAGAACAGGTGTGGCTCATCAGAAACCAGGTAGGATTGAAAACCGACTGGATAGTAGCTCTCCAGGACCGACGTTGGAGACCCCTGCCATACAGGCACACAGCCGTATGGTGTGCTGATCGACCGAAAAGCGGGAATGAATGAAACCTGGCAGAAGGTAATAAAACCCACAGTGCACACAGCAAAGGTCTGGTCCAACAGCACAGCGAGTCCCACACACCAAAACAGTCATCTCTTGCTCTTCAGTTCCACCAACTGCCACTAGAGTCAAATTCTCAAAATCTCTGTTCCTTCCAGCAACCATACAAATGGCCACACAATTCTACTCACCTTCCAACCCGGATTGGTACTTGGATTCACCATTACCGTCCTCTAAAACCGTACACTTCTACAAACACTGGCATATTACCTAGCAGGCTGTCCAAAATCACGGATGAATCTTGATCAAGCACCATGCCATTGATTATTTTATAGGGGTCCCTTCTGGCTTTTGGCAATTCTGGACCCCCCCCCCCCCTTTACATTTCAAATTTTGACTAAAAATCAACCTAGAACATCAATCAGGAACTAGTACTTTACATTTTACAGTGGATTTGACAGCAAATTTGTTTTGGCTTTTAGCATATGACAGATGCCAAGTGCAGTTAAAGCTCTGAGCATGTGGTCTACACTAGACTTTAAAGGCCCTTGAAGGAAACCATGTCTTTAATTAAGGGGGATCAGTTAAGCTATAAATTGCATTGCACAGGAGGGACCTGCGTTTTTGCAGCAGAGAACAGTCAGCTGTGGTCCGCTGCCCCAACTGTGCTAAGATTAGCATTAGCTCCAAAGGCGCTAAGATTAGCGTTAGCCACGAAATCTCCATTCTAGACAAGACGCCCTTTGCAGATGAATGGAACGT
The DNA here is from genome assembly GCA_026776725.1 of Gnathonemus echidnorhynchus. Taxonomy (NCBI): domain Eukaryota; kingdom Metazoa; phylum Chordata; class Actinopteri; order Osteoglossiformes; family Mormyridae; genus Gnathonemus; species Gnathonemus echidnorhynchus. Next base: position 11,794,916 of record JAODJU010000046.1, read on the forward strand.
TCAGCAGAGTTGCGCCCATTCTTCACAGCCTAGACACTTCTATTTTTACAGCATACATTTCCGTTTACAGCCACTTCCCACCACCGTCTGTGGTGGCCGGCTGGAATCCACTCCACCGCTCTGAAAGCAAACCACGAACATTCTGGGGAAGTTGAGTAACACCTGCGTGCAGCGATCGCCTTCTTGAATCAGAGGAAGGCGGTCTCCATTCAGCTTCCAGGGGCACTCAGACTATGAACAGCCCTGATACTCCTCAGGTCTTTTTTGTTCTTCCTCAGAACAATGCAACTTATCATACAGGGGACGAAACAAACAAACACAGCTTTAAATTAGGACGGGTGCAGTGTAGATTTTTAAATTGTAAATAAGGCAAGTGGTTAAGTATTATCTTAGGACTGCCAGGCTGCTAACATGCTAGCGGGGGCTGCTAATCATGCCAGAACCACCCACTGCACACAGCTGCTCGCGATAAGGACTCCCGACCATTCTCCGTTTGCCGAAACAGTTCATTAGACGAGGCTCGTGGCGATAAGGAATTCTTTGGCATGGAGAAGCAATCCCAGTAAGAGCGTAATTACACGCACACTGTGAAAATACACAATGTTAAATAAATTGATAACCTTATATTTTAGAAGAAATGTGTCTTTTCTCCCCCAAATACAGGCCAAATTCATGTGTATTAAGGAGCACTTTTCCAGAGCAAAGTGTCTATAGGACAGCATCATTCCCATCCCCAAACACAAGTTTAAAGGGGCGGTACACCCTCAGGGGTAAAGGATGAAGCTCCGTCAGATGGGGGAGATTCCAGTCACACGTCCGCTTGAAGCAACAAAAACAGAATCAGCAATCCAGGCCTCCCGGATTCAGGAGAAACCCCAGTCGCTATATGGCAAACTGATCCACGGGTGTATGAGACAGGAAAATTTTACCGGCACCCTTGAGATGACAAGTGTGTAACCCAAGTAACATACTAAGTGAACGTGTTGCTGTTTTACCACAAACAAGCTCACAGGAAACCCCCTATCTCCCAGCCACAGACTGACTTTATATATGACTTTTTATATGAGGTGTGTTGTAGAGAGAGGCCAGTCTTTCTCCATCATACCCTATGAACTTTGACATGCTGCAGAGACGCTGAAATGTGATACCTGGGCACCAGCACTGTGAATGACGCTTGCATTTATATAATAGGAATAAATATGTGGTGGTATAAAATTTGGCAGAGGAAGAGTTTGGGGTTAGATGCCGACACTAATCAGTGTGCCCAGTGCAGAACGCTATCAAGGCCTTGTGAACCGTCACACAAGAGCCCAGCAAACAGAAAGAAGACTCTGTGTAATGAATTATGACATAAAGATATTACACCTGTAAACCATCTGTTCCCAGAATCAAGAGAACAAAGTGGAAACCGGTGAGTCAGAATGCATTAAGTTAACAAATTATGTCTATGAAGGTTTGCTTGTTTCAGCTCTCAATATGCGTAGTTTTCTTCTTTGTCTTCTGCGGACTCTTTTCAGAAGTTTGCTCTACTGCTGCTTAGGCACCAGTAAGATGTCCAACTCCCTTCCAACCTTCAGTCCATCTGCTGAAGCTCACGACCTCCTGGCTGGACCGCTCAGGACCGACCTACACACGATGTCAGTGTGCACTATCAGAGAAGCCCCAATTACACATAGTAATACACGTTCTGCTTCCTCACTGCAAAGTAGCTGCATGTAACGACGCCGATGCAGAATTAAATTTCAGAAGCTGCACATGCTTTTGGAAGCGAGGGGGTAACAGCAGACTGGCTTGTGGAGGTAACTCGGGGGAATCTCAAACCAGGGGGGGTGTCACTCTATATATCTATACGCCGCTATGCACCGGGCACGGGGGGGGGGGGGGGGGGGGGGGGGGGGGGGGGGGGGGGGGGGGGGGGTCTGGAAACTCTCCCTCAGAAAATGAATTATATGCCGTTTGTGTATTCTCATATCGATCAAGTGGAATGGATTCTTTCGCGGAGCAATAAAAACAGCGCTGGGGGAACTAATATTTTATGTTAAATGTGAGGGGGTCCAAACGAATAATTATGAAATTTGAGGGGGACTTGGCGGCGACGCCCATGTAGTCCTGTAATGTCTACAGTGTTTGAAAATTGACACTTGAAATTGAAACAGGTTCTTCAGGGCTTCTCTGGTGTTAACTGTCTGATAATTGGTCTGTAACAAAAGGCAGGAAGATAAACTCAAACCTGTTTTTCGAGTTTCATGTTTTTATTTTCAGAGAAGGTATTTTTTCACGTGTCTGAGTATTTCCACATCTAATATCTCTGAGTGTAGTTAGATTTTACAGTTTTATGAATAAATTGTAGCTATTTGACAGTAAACGCAAAACAAACTAACCTCTATTTTTTATTTTGATCTTACTCAACATCTTTTTAACACATTGATTCATAGTAAAGTAACAGATGTATTTAATATGTCAAAGATGGTGCCCTTGTCTCACCTGTACTGTTTGCTGAAAACAAAATGATATATTTTTTTTCCTGCATTGGAATGTTTCTTTTCACCTACCATTCTCGCTCTCTGTGAAACACATATACAAGTGAGAGAAAACTTGTGTGTGGGGGGGTCACAGTGCAAGGTCACCCAGCTGGGGGTAATGCCGTTGCACAAGGGCCCAAGGACATGTGACTATTCTACTGAGGCTCTGGCTCAGACTGGTGAGACCAGGCAAACCACCTCACTGCCCCCAGTGGGTTGATATAATAATGTAGTGGTGTGACATGACAGGGATTTCCCCACCTAGGTAAACCCTTTTTTATACGTCTTTGAATAATTTCTGTAAGGTGGGGCCCGTTCCAACTTCTACAAAAACTACCACTAAATTGATGGTTTACAAGGCTGGTCGAAATCCATGTGACTTGGATGGTGCACCTCGTGCTGGGGGTGGGGGGCACCGGGGGTGACATTTGGGGAGGGGGAGGGGGGTTGCTAAGTTGGTTCCCCCAGAGACAGATTGGTCGAATTTATTTGTGTTAGTCAGAGCCTTGCCCCAAAATATCAACATATATACCACAGCTGATTTAGCTTATTATGATCCTGTAGAGCACATTTTTTTAAATCTGCCCCCAGTTAGCAGTTCCTACAGCCACATCTCACCAGAATTCTAGATTTACCTGCAGCATATTCACCGATTAAACAATGGATATATAAGAACCTCTCTGAAATAACTCTTTTGTGTGGTACTGAGTTTGCTCATTGTTAAACTGCAAACTTGCTCTGTTTATTATTGATTGTTGCTGGTTTCTGGACATTTATCTATTTGCTGTGTAGGATTTGGTATACGTATTGCCTCCGATTGGTTTCTGGACTTCTGTTTTGACCCTGACACCTTGATTACATTTTTCCCCTGGTGATTCCTCTCTTTGATTCATCAAACCTACTTGATCTAGACTTGAATCACAGACCTTTTTCATCACAACAGTAGTTAAAATGTTGGATTCATTGTGGGTCGTCTAAGTTTTGGAGCCTACAATTTTGGTGAAATGACAGATAGCCTAAGTTTCATGAGGGATGCTTCAGTAACATATTCAGAGTAAAATCATCAGTTATAGGGCAATTTGTCGATGACAGGAAAGAATTATGAGGGCATGACTCACCATTATTATAAACAATGATGTTCATCTTCAAATGTGCAATTAATTTAATGCAAACTAATAAAATCAACACTAAAAACCCGGATTATATCTTTGTTTTTTCAAGAAGCAAACTATATTAGTTACTTCATTTTATACTGAATATTTAATGTTACTCCACCAGCATTAGTAAAATATCAGCATGCATTACGAGGCAAAAAAGTGCATCGTAAATAAGTGTTCTGTAATTATGCATAAATAAAATATGTCTGTTTCAGTGAATATGCCCCCACTTCTGCCTTGAAATTATGCTCCCCCCGTGTTCAAATGCGTTCACAACTCTTCACAACCTCTGCTGACAAACAGCGGTACAAATTTCATTGACACAATTGCAGTAATGCCTCCACGACACTAGAGGGCTTCAGCATTAAAACAGTAAAGTCCACTTGCGTAAGGGACTGGGAAATTATTTTCTCTTGACGACGGTAATTTTTTTGTCAGTGACTCAGTGAATATAGGAGGAGTAAAGATGGCGGACAACGGCGGTTCAGACCCTGTGAATAATAATAATAACAACAAGAATACCGCTCCGGAGGGCACTATAATCAGGGTCACGGTAAAAACCCCAAAGGATAAGGAGGAAATTGCGATCTCGGAGGATGCTTCTGTCACACAGGTCTATTATTTGAATCACATTTTATTCCGTTAATTGCGTATGCATTGCTACTTTGCCCCCCCCACCGCCTGGTCGTGTGAACCCTAGCTAGCTAACGATGGCGGGCTGCGGTGTGGTTGAGCAATTTTACATTCCGTGAAATTCACAGCCAGAGAAACACATGGCGGAGAGAGCGATATAATACGTTTAGACGGCATCTGCGTTGGCATGTCGCTAAGCGGTGTCTGCCGAATTGTGTCGGTGTAATTTCTGAGTGATGGCGATCGCACCTCAGTCATGTGCAATCAAATGCGCAATCGATCGCAGACAAATGTAGGAAAGTGGTGTATTTCGGCTGTTGACTAAAAACTGCGTCTAGGTCGTTGTACAAACCACTTCTACCGATAATAGACTATCCTTCTGGAAGGTACTTTGCTGTTGTGTACAGTCCCCGTCGGACACGCCGGGTGAATGTTCTGGAAAAGGCAGTGGTAGACGGCCGGTGATCGCCCTGGTCCGCTGGTAACGCACGGCCTGCCGGTGTCTGCAGATCATGCTTGTCACTGCGGTTGAAATTACCCACAGGAGGTATTTTTCTGTCAGCTCCGCAATGTTAACCCTGCTGATAATACTAGTTCTAATTTGAATGGCCATTTAGGGTGTCATGGTAATATAAGTTTTTTCCCCGTACATGAACTAGCTGTATTGTACGAGCATGAAGGCAATAAATCAAATCCGACACGAGAAGCCGGCTAGTGGACTGTTTCAGCGGAAGCTAGCGTTTAATTCGAGGGATTTTAATCAGACATGTAAGGGGTTTGGCCATTATGCGGAATTGAGATGCAGTGTCTAATTTTTTATTAGTACTTAATTAGATTGTTGCTTGGCTAATGTTGTAATCATATTTATGATTTGTGATGAGTTTGTATGCTGGATACAAATATCTCTGTTCAGAAAACTGATTCTGTAGAATTTCGGGAAAAACAATTTTATTCATATAAATGAAGGTATCTGCTTATGTACCCTCCAGTTGTCATGGTAACTAAACTGGATCCATCAAAATATCCGCCAGGTCAGCCTGCTTATGTTTGACATTTTTAAATTTTAAAATGAAAGTGAATGTATAGTCGTTATGAAAATGCTATGTGTAAGCATTTGACATTTTCAAATGACATTTGCTTGCAGGATAAAAGCTTTAAATCAAGAATCCTGGCTAGTATTAAAGTTCATGTGCATCATCTTTGGATTGTTTTGCAAAGGTGAAATAGCTCTCAGGTTGTTGATGTGTCTGTTGCTTTTGTGCCGTTATCAGAGAAATGAATTTTCAAAAACCTGGATGTGTGACAGTTGATCATCTAGTTTAAAATATTTTTTTTTGCTGTTCGCATTCAGTGAAGGCATCCAATTCTGGATTCATGGTAATCTCACCTGCCATGACACTCAGGCTGATTTCACTCATGTATGTCCCGTTCCAGTCGGTTGTGGAATTCTGGACATGGTGTGGATGGTGGTTCCCTTTCAGCTCTTTATTTCTTTATATGCTGCAGGATTTTTTTTTTTACATTCCATTGTCAGTTCCAGGAATAATTTGTTGTTCTGTCGTTTTTCTTGCAAATTTGTATTTGTGATGCTTAATTATTGCATATGAGGGTGTGGATTTGTACCAACAAAACTTGTCTGAATGTGAGGATATTTTATGTGTGAGGGTTTTTTTTCTTGAGTATTTTAGGTGTCTATCCTCCTCTACTTGAGCTCTCTTTGGAGAGTGTACATTGTGGTGTAAAAACAGGGATGCTAAATTGCAAAAATATTTACTGTAAAATACTGATCTGCAAAACATCACTTGTTACTGAGAACTTTAATCATTTCAAATGACTGCAGTAGGGTGTGTAATTGACATTGTTTTTGACAGCTCTTATAGACTATTGTTTTTCTTTCACCAGTAAAATCCACGAATTGGTTTAAGTTTTGACGTAGTAAAGATAACAAAGAACTTGCTTAAATTCCATTCCTTTAGAGGTATTTGTGTATACATATAGCATAATATTTTTCTATTGAACAGCAAATTGTATTTTTAAACAAGATGCATTTCAAAGACATACTGTTTCATTTATGTTAATCATGTTTTTTGATGTTTGTAAAGTTCCCATCCTTTGACGTTCAGGTTCTTACATGCATCTGGAATTTGCATGCCTTATTTTAAGGTTTTCCTCTTGTTTCTCTTTACTGCACAGTTCAAGGAGGAGATCTCAAGAAGGTTTAAGGCCAAGCAGGACCAACTAGTGCTGATCTTTGCGGGGAAAATTCTTAAGGACGGGGACACGCTGAACCAACATGGAATCAGAGATGGCCTGACGGTGCACCTGGTCATCAAGACCGCACACAAGTAAGGCCTTAGAACTCTAGGAAAGTGTCCTCCGTACTGACACTGTTTCGGCTCAGATTATCACGTAAAGAATTTGTTAGAGATAGTTTGATTTTGATGTAAACTTCAAATTTTTGGGCCTCCAGGTCTGCAGATGGCGCCAGCACGCAGACTTCAGCCGCCTCGAGTTCAAACAGCCCACAGACGAGCAGCAATAGTGCTTCCCCCACTAGCACCAGCCCAGCAGTCAGCTCCTCATCAACTGGACCCAATGGCAGCGGCACCACACCTGTTCCCCCACAGCCAGCCAGTATACTGAGTAAGTCAATCCAATGGGTGGGTAGAGACCTGCAGTCCTACTGGTGTTGGTAAATGGTGCTACAGAGCTGGAAACCTGAAGGTGGGACCCCTGTGAATCACTCATCCTCGATATGGTCTGGATTCTATCAGATACACCCTAGAACATGGGAGAGAAAAGAGGTGGGGCCTGAATTTGACCTGTTGCTCTCATGCTTCTCATTGGACAAGCAGAAGCTGTTACTGCTTAATGTACGTTTAGGCGCACTGCTAGCGCCCCCTAATGGTAGGTTTATTGTGTTCCCAGCTGGCTTCGGGGATCTGTCGAGCTTGAGCTCCCTGGGCATGGGTTCGTCCAACTTCATGGAGCTCCAGCAGCAGATGCAGAGGCAGCTCATGTCCAACCCCGAGATGCTGTCGCAGATCATGGAGAACCCGCTGGTGCAGAGCATGATGTCCAACCCGGACCTGATGCGGCAGATGATTGTGGCGAACCCGCAGATGCAGCAGCTGATGGAACGCAACCCAGAAATCTCACACATGCTCAACAACCCTGAGCTCATGAGACAGGTGAGGCACTGGCTGGTTACATCTGGAGATCTTCTGAATCACAGTCTCCATCCATCCAACCATCCATCCATCCATCGATCCTCCTGATGGGTATCATAAGTTTATAGGGATTACAGTTTTAATCTCAAAACCTCACTAGTTAAATATCTATTCTGGTTCAGTACCTTCAGACCAGTGATTTGAATTGACGGCTGGCAGCCTGTTAACCAGCTTCTTAACCAACACGGCCCATTTAACACCACGGCAGACCATGGAGCTAGCGAGGAACCCGGCCATGATGCAGGAGATGATGCGTAACCAGGACCGGGCGCTCAGCAATCTGGAGAGCATCCCCGGAGGCTACAACGCCCTGCGCAGGATGTACACCGACATCCAGGAGCCCATGTTCAGCGCTGCCCGCGAGCAGGTGGCCACGCCCCTTCTGTGCTGAGCCCTGATTGGGGGGGGGGGCAGTTGACCTGTAGCGGTCTGGGGTCCCTGTGCCAGACGCAAACACTTGGCACTCGCACATAGCAGCATAGTTGCTTGCAGTAACCAGGCATCTGTTAAATGGGTTTATAATTAATTCCTCAGCATTGTCCATTACTATATGATGATAACTGGAAATCACGTTTCTTGTCAGTTTGGAAACAACCCCTTCTCTGCATTGGGAGGCAACTCTGAGGGCTTGGGGGGGCAGCCGTCCAGGACAGAAAACCGTGAACCTCTCCCCAACCCCTGGGGACCTCCTGGGACGACAGCGTCCTCAAGCGGGGGCGGCACGGGCACCCCTACGTCCTCCTCGACCGGGACCACCCCAACTGTGTCAAACCCGCTGGGCATCAATGCCGGCAGTCTCGGCAACGGTACGCCCAGCTCCGTGCCCCGAAACACAGGCCTGTGCCTGCTGCGCGGCTCCAAGTCAGGCTGAGGCAACTTCTGTGGCTCTGAGTTCGTGTGCTTTTCCTTACCGCACACATGCAGCCGATCAGGGTTTGGGATACAGCGGTGTGAGATTTTCATGGCATGATGGCCATCACAGGAAAAAATCGCGGTTTCATGGTGTGCAGTATTTCACAGTTATAATTATCAGGGAGTTTGTTTCCTTACGTATGTAGTTGGAGCCATTCAGCTGTATGGCTCCGGGTAGATAGATCGTAACTGTGCTTTTGGGAAAGACTCCCAGTTACAGTGACCCTTAAAGTAAGGAAAATGGAAAGATTTTTTTTTTTAGTTGAATAAACGATTTTTCATTGTTGAAACTTGAAGCGATATTTTCAAAATAAAATGTTTAAAATACTTAATACTGTACCTATCTCATATGAACAAAAGAAATTAGAGGGGATAAAAGTGCAGGATCTTAAAATAAGCTCTTTAGATAATCATAATAAACCATTTTACTGTCGAGCTAAATATACATAATTGATCTTATAAAACACGTCAATGAGACAATTCTTAATTCACTAAATATACAGTTATCTATAAAACATCGCTGTTTAGCTAAATGCTCATTAATAATCTAATAAATCATGTCGGTTATACAATCAAGCTAAATGTAAGCATTTTTATACTAATTAATACACCTTTTTAAAAACATTCATAAACGTATTTTATTGATGCAAATGCTTGCTGAAACATCTTTTTTCCTGATCCCACTGATTTGGAGCCATATTAATATGGTTGCAACGAACGCTAAATACAACAGACATTTTTTAGTTCCGTGAACAAAAGTATACAAAGTACCATGTCGCTGGATGGCGGTAATTTCAACTGATGAAAAACTCGGTGCGGGTGTTTGGAATGACCTCTTAATCAGCCAGTAACAGTGAATCCCCAGGACCGCTGCTTGATTATTGGCTGATTGAGAGGTCATCCCAAAAACCCGGACCAGCCCTCCATGGAACAGGTTCCCCACCTCTGATATAAACAGATTTTTCAGATGTGGGGATATTTAGCTAATAGTGTTCATCCAGAAACTGGAAAAAGATGACCAGAGTGAATTCTGAAATCAAACAAAGAGTGAACACTTAAAATGACAGGAAAAAACAATTTTTTTTCCCTAGTCAGCAGAAACATTATTTGCAGTTCTCGCTAAGTAATAAAGCTGCCGTTGTGGTTTGCTCTTAGACTGGTTTATCGTGAAGTGGCAGGATGAATGGTTTGGCAGCGCCAGTGTAATGTGGTGCAGGCCTGCTCAGAGGTGCATGTGCAGACGTGCGAGGTACAAATCGGGCAGGTGGATGTCATAGTAACACGCTGGAAGAGATTTGGCGTGACGGCGCCAGTTGCCGATTAGGAAGGACCATGCGCACGTGCGGGTTAGATTCCCCGTTCGTTGCATTTTTTTCCCCCAATACCAGTAATAAGCAAATTTACATGGAATGATATCCATCCATCTTCATAGCTGCAACCCTGGTCAGGGTCACGTGAGTATTGATGAACTTTGGATTGGAGGCTTTTGATTGGAGGGATACATGTAACCCCCGATATTTGTATTCATTTGCCCCCCCCTTCTCCCTAAATAAATAGGCCTTTGTATTTAAATTGAGATGTAAGGTGTCCCTCCCACCCCCCATATCAAACTGTCTCCTACACTGTTGGAAACTGGATGCCCATTGTTTGAAATAGACTCTCATTTTGTTACATTTATGTAGCGGACGTTCGAGTTAGGATTCGGGTTAAGGCCCATGAGTGAAATCACTCTGTCAGCCATGGGATTTAAACCAGCAACCGTCCCGCCAGAGACGGAGTGTCCGAGTCCACAGAGCCGCACCCTGCAGTGAGCAGTGGAGGGGGGGGCAGAGGGACCAGGAACCACGAACCACCAAAGAAACTTGGCCCTCACATCTCTTTATGCTCCTCTGCTCTCCTCAGGCATATTCAGCAGCCCCGGCATGCAGAGTCTGTTGCAGCAGATCTCCGACAACCCGCAGCTGATGCAGAACATGCTGTCTGCCCCTTACATGCGCAGTATGATGCAGTCACTGGCACAGAACCCGGACATCGCGTCGCAGGTCTGTGTGCATCGCCGTCTACACTGTGCAGTGGCGGAAAATCTGGTCCAGACGAACCATGCAAGATAAAACTGCAAAGCAATATGCTATGCAGCTATTATGGGATGGGAAACTGAGCCCCTGAAACAGAAAATAATGCCCGTTTGTCTCTGGAGAAGGTATTTCAATGGGGTCTTTCAGTACTGTAGGTCTCCGTATCCTGAATGATGTCAGCTCTTTTTCCGGAGCTTTCAAAAGCCTGGAATAATTGGACACGTTTGTACAGCCGGTTAGTGTGTTCCGATTGGGCGGCTTTTCCCCGAATCAGCGTTTGCATCTAAAGACATCTTTTGTATTGTTTGAATAATTTCATACTGTGCATATTTTTTCTTCTCTGCCATTCTCACAGGTGATGATGAACAATCCTCTCTTTGCCGGCAACCCGCAGCTGCAGGAACAGTTCAGGCTCCAGCTGCCTGTTTTGTTGCAGCAGGTAAGACGCCTGTTGCCACTTGAGGTTGGGGGTTGGGGGGGGGCCCAGTCTTCCGTCTGTGGAGGCGCTACTCTATACGTTTGGGTTCCGACAAGTCAAATAGTCATGAAAAGTCTTGCATGTCACAGACATTCAGGGGGGACTTATGCATTTGCCTCTCGGCGATGTGGAGGCTGGAAACATCCTGGACCTTGCCTCAGCTCTGTTAGGAGTTTTGTGTTTGCGAGACGCTCTCTGTTGAATAGTTGTTCTCGTTTGGTCGCTGCCCAGATGCAGAACCCGGAGGCCCTGGCTGTAATGACCAACCCACGCGCCATGCAGGCCCTCCTGCAGATCCAGCAAGGACTGCAGACGCTACAGACCGAGGCCCCGGGGCTCATGCCCAGGTACGTCCATCTGCCCGGCTGGCGTCCAGTGAGCTCAACGGCGCCATCTGCAGGAACGCATGGTTCAAATGATATACCACTGCACATGAAGAAATTAACAAAGTGGGAGAGCAGCTGGATTCTTTCCTTATGCAGTGGAAGAGCTCATTACAGACTAGCTTATTTAGCATATGCTTTATCAAAGCGTCGTCACCCAGGGGGCCAACATGAAATGTCTCTGCCGTCCCTGGGATTTGAACCACCAACCTTCTGATCACAGCCATGGCGTCCCAGCCCCCTGAATCTCATGCTACTCCGTTTTGCTATTTGAGATACTATTATATGAAATCACTTGAAGGGGCTGTAGATTCACTTTGTTGATTTACGATCATTGAACAGTTAAGTTAAGCTAAAGTTTACTCTCTAATGCACTAGTAAGGACATAAAGATGTAAAATCCAGTTGCAGCTATTTTCCAATTTCTTTTTCATGCAGTTATCTGAACCTTTCACTTGTGTCTGCCAGAATAACCAACAACCATCTCACCCTGTTTTTGCAGTTTGACCCCTGGAGGAATTCCAGCGCCAACTCTGTCCACTGGAGCCATGCCCTCCGATAACTCTGCCCCCACTGGTGGTGGCCCCGCCCCCGCCTCTGGGACCAGCTCCGCCCAGCAGCAGCTCATGCAGCAGATGCTGCAGATGTTTGCCGGAGGAAGTGCGTCGGTGAGTGAATTGTTAAGAGTGGCGTTTTGTTTTGGGTTGTTTTTGGGTTTTTGCCGGTTGACTTTGTTTACAGTGTGCTGGAGAAACTGTGATGGTCTCAGTAGTGATCTCAGATGCTCCTTGCTGATGCTGCCTCTCTCTGCCCGCCCACCGCTCAGAGCCAGACCCCGGAGGTTCGCTTCCAGCAGCAGCTGGAGCAGCTGAGCGCCATGGGGTTCATCAACCGCGAGGCCAACCTGCAGGCCCTCATTGCCACAGGGGGCGACATCAACGCTGCCATTGAGAGACTGCTGGGCTCACAGCCCTCCTAAACAACTCACCTGCG
>JAODJU010000046.1:11807586-11841921 GCA_026776725.1 Gnathonemus echidnorhynchus
GTCCAATCCCCTTTTTCCCCCCCCCCCCCCCCCCCCCGTCCTTTCGGGGTTGGGCGGCATTTGTGGGAAGGTGGGGGTGGAGACAGCTGTCTCCATGGCAAATGCCAGCTCCACCCCCCGCATCAAGCAAAGCCTCTTACAATAAGATTCTGATTTGCCGGTTTATTCTCACGATGACCAATTGAATTATTTCTTTTGTTTTGTTAAATCATCACATCCATTTGGGTGGTTACAGGAGAGGCAGAACCCTTGAAAGTCCTAAGTGTTAGTTTACGGAGAGGGTGGCCTTCTTCCACAGGATGTCTTGCTTAATTCCCTCGCCCCATTTCACCTATTTAATCTCTTAAATCCATGCCTACCAAACCTCACACTATTTATTGCAGATGTTTTAGAAGCTTCCCTTCTGCATCCTGAGTAAACATTTCTCACTGATATATGCCTGACAGCCTGTCATTCCTAATCCAATGTGGACGAAGCATCTGGAATCTCACAGGAGATGCCGTTCAGGCCTCTGCTCTGCTCTTCTTTCTCCCCAAACCCTGCCTTCATCCTTAGGGAATGAAACGAGCAAGGCATTTAGTGGGACTCGCAGACAATTTAATCATGGGATTAGTGTCAGCTGGCAAAAGGGAATCCTGATTTAGGGAGTGTGGGGTTCTGTGACAAATAAAAAAATCAGTTTTAAAGCTGAAATCTGTTGATTGATGATGAATTTCTTTCATTTTAACCTGATCACTATGTATTATTTGAGGTGCTGTAGTGCCTAGAGGTTACCTGTTGTCTATCTCATTTTAACCTTTTAAGACGACAAAATGGCTTTACATTTTGTATGGTGGCACCATACCTTAAATTCTAGGTTGCTCTTGAAATACCAGCTTTGTAGTCGTGGTAACCTTGGTGACAGCTTAAATCTAGGCTTCTTCTGTTACGAGTTCCGATCCATCATCCAATTGAACATGTTGAAACTAACATTTAAAAGTACTGTACTAAAAATAAATAAGGTTGGTCAATATGTCCTCTATGTTGACTGTTGCCCCTCTATTTTCGTTACCTAGCTCTTTTTTTTTTGTGTGTGGTGGATGTGGGTTTGACACAGGACTAGCAAACCGAAAGTATATTGCTTTCAATTCCTACTTGATTTTTATCTCTTAATTTGCAAAGTTTCTAATCATATTAGTGATTGTTTTGCCAGTTTGGAGTATGTGCCTTATTATGGTACACTGAATCTTCTCTAAATTAAATATATCTATATATATATATTATGAAACCCTGTTACATGTGGACATTGTTACAATTAAATCCACATGATCTGTCTCATTGTACAGTGTTTCAGGAGTCAAGCTGTTCAGCAGGGTCATCCTATTACTATACGAGGTCGATTAAGTGAATCTTGTGGTTATGTGTCTGTGGAATAAAAACCTCATCGGCAATTCTGTTCACAATATTTAACGTAGCGCTCAAGGTTGTCAACAAGTGTACTCTGACGAGAGTTCGCAGTTTTAATACACGTGGATTTTCTTTCGTCTGCCCATTGATCACACAAAGTTGATTGGAAAATCAGTAGAGATAGAATCGTATGTGGGTTAAATGCCACACATGAGGGAGTTGAGACGGCAGTTTGCAGTCAGCACTTTGTTTTCCGGTTTGCATCAAGTAAAAATCGCGTAATAAAGTAGTGCATTTATCCAAGACAGCGAGGCGCTGCAGTGCACGGCGAGTCCAGTAGGTTCTTTTTGTTTTACTGGAAGTTGAAATCTTGTGTAGTATAACATGTACGATAATTCATTTAAAGTCCTACGACTGCATATTATGGTATAGGCTCATCGAGTTTAAAAATACTCTGTTTCAGTTTTCTCATTTATTTGCTGCTTTACTGTGTAGTTGCCGTCAACATATGCGCAACACATTGCATTGGCTTGGTGCAAATGTCTCCTTGCTTTTCTTACGTATTCGATTATTGTGAAATATACATTTCATGCATATTACGACAACATTTGGTTTGCAATTCTCAACGTATGCTTTTAGGTTTTTTTAATACTCACAAAACCTCGATTCTACGTTGCAGCTCGTTAGCATTGGTTGTGTAGTTACTGTTAATACATTAACCGTAATTACTGCACCGTAGTTTGCATATTGCGAGATGTTCTTGAACTGACCTGCATAATGTATTACTCGATTTTAACACAAGTAGGTACAGCACGATATCCTGCTTCCTACTCGCGTTTCTTGCTATTCCTGCTATGGATAAAAGACCAAAGGAAAAATTGGCAGCCGGTCTCCGACTCGCTACGATGGCTTAAAAACCAATGACTGACACGCGCATGCAGTATTATCACACGAGGAAATTCGTCTGGTAGAAGTTACAGTACTGTCTCGTTACTATCCAGTAAACATATTAATGCATCAGTCTTAACACTGTGCAATTATGAATTAAAAAAAGAACAACAAAAGAACCTTTTTGTAAACTCAAAATGAAACACCACCTAAAAGTAAATAATGATTGTGAAGGGGAACTTTAACTCAGGGTTGCTAATCGAGTAATATGAAGCTGTAAGAGAAAAGATACTTAGGAAAGCAGACCCCAGGACAGAGAAATACTATTAATTTCATTTTCATGTTCTAGAAATGTTATTGGAACCGAACCAGTCACTGCTCGTCCTATGGGTAATACGTGTTAAGAGCGAGACGACGGTATCCAGAAGCAAAGAGCTAGGCAATGGTTCCTTTTAATGTAATAATACATAATCAACGATTCAAGGGAACTGTCTGACAAAATGGACAGAATAAGTCACACTAGGCGGTGACTGTGGGGGGGAGTCTTGTTTCCCAAATATGGACGTGATTGGTTGCCTGGAGTCACAGCTACAAGGGCCAGATTAGTTGCTGGAGGAGGCGGTGCTTATCTGCATTGACTGGACCTGTGTGGTGGTTTTACCTGTTCCACCTGCCCTTGTTTCGTGAGCCGCCCAGCCCCTCCCACCCCCTTTCCACTCCAAGCTAGTCTGCTGTGCGATCAAACGGCAGGTTCCTTGTACAAACAAGCTGACTTTCTACCAAGTAAGGGGAAGGGCATACAGGACTAGCCTTGTCCCTGTTCTCGCACACACAGGTCCCTCCTAGTGATTAGAGGTTCGTAAAGGGGACCTTTTCCTCTTTTCTGTCGAATGCTGGGATCTAGTCAGAAGGTGGTTGGTGCCTGGAAGAACGACAGACACTGAATGGACTGAGAATGGGGTCAGATGAGCCGTATAATTTTGTCTTCAAAGGTGAGTTGTCATTTTTATAGCATAAAGAACATTTAACCCAGGTGTTACGTTGAAGTATCTGAGCATTGATATTTCTGCACAGTAGCTGTGGATATGAATGAGGGCTGACAGAAGCCCTGGACCTTCTGCTTATCTGGATCTTCTGCTGAAGGCTGTCAGGGCATTAAATAACGTGTCTACAGGGACACATAGCAACAAGTTGTTGGCTTCATTGTTATTCAACGGATGGCTTTTCTGTTTTTCCAAAGATTTCATGGCTTACCTGTTGAATCAGGAAGTCACAGACATGTGATATCACCTGATAAACAGCTGCTATATTGACATAAATGGTCCCCGTGGAGAGAGGCTGATATGCACCCGTTGTCTTGAAGTTCCTACATTAATATGTTTTAGGCAGCTGAAATAGATTGTCACCATAATAGTTTGCCACTATGATGAACATATATTGCCTTGTACATTCTTTCTTTTGTTATTCATCCAGTGTTTGTCACACAAGGACTGCAAATACACTTTGTGATTTACACATTTGTATGGCCTAACAAGCATACTTGCCAAAAATTTGTTACAGGACCTACTGAACCTTTGGAAATCTTCAAGACAAATACAGGCCTTGTTTGTGTGTGGGCAGGTATATATTATATTTTGAGGACTAAATGTCCCCACAATTTGATAAAAACTGGTTATCTTTACGTCGTGGGGACCCCCTTTTCAATCCCCACAAGGGGAAACTCAATTTTATAAAAATCTGTCAGTGCAATCAAAAAACTAAAAATGCCAAAACTCTTGTATTTTGTTTGGTTACTTATGGGTATGAATAGGGCTGGGTGGGGGTTAAGCTTGTCATTGTTGGGGTTAGAGTTTTGCCCATAGAAATGAATGGATAGTCTCCACAAAGATATGAATATAAATGTGTGTGTGTAAAATGCCGAAGAAGTGACAGTCACAGAACTTGGAAAGCCACGATCATGGAGACCCATTGTTTTCAGAGGCATCTGCCCTGGGGTGCATTTCCCCGAAAAATTAATGCTCCTTTTCAACTGACGTCACTCATTGTAGCTGAATTACTTAACAAGGTTATTCGTGGTGACAAGAAATCTACAAACATTTATTACATCTAAAGGATGTGTCTGCTGTTGAAATGAATTCTTCTGATACAAAAACATTACCTGAATGAAAACTACACACGTGTACAAACAAGACACACTGTTTTTTTTTTAAATGCATTTATTTTATATTCCCTCCAGGTAGAGAAGGGTTCCAGGATTAATGCGATTAAAGAGATTAGTAATACAGTTTGTTGTAAAAGAAGTCGACAAAGTGGGCACTTTAAGCGTGGCTGCTTGTTAACACAATCTGCCTGCTTATCTTAGCAGCGATTCATGTAACTGAATCCATGCTACATGCATGGAGACGGAGTCAGGAGGTTCTGTTACTCTGCGATTAAGTGTTAGAACAGCTAAGATGTGTGATCTAAGTGAAGTGAAACATGCCAGACGTAGTAGTTCCAGAATCTTAGAAACCACTAGCTGGGATTTTCCCCCACACTGCAGTGTACAGAGTTTACAGAGAAACAGTGCGATGAATCCCTTTCTGATTGAGGAGGTCAGCTAACAGGAAGACTACAAGTGTAAAAATAACAGCCCAGTACAGCAGTTAAATGCAGGAAGGCATCTGTGAACATATCCTGAATTAAACTAAACTGAACTGAACTTAATTGAATTGAATTGAACAGAACAGAACAGAAAACTCCACAATGTTTGAGGTGGTTCTGGAGACCAAAGGGGGGTTCTACCCGGAATTACATTGGGGCCCTAATAAAGTGGCCAAGGTTGAGTATATAATGGCTGACTGAGATATTAGGCCATTTTTGGATTGTCTTTTCCTGCCACTGCATAGCCACACCTTCATTATCACTCTCAACTCACCATTACAACATCCTCAAAACAGTCTCTCACAGTGATACATTTTTTCCTTACAAATGGTGCCTGTGGAATCTAACTCACCCACTGTACAGCTTCTTTTTTTTAAAAAAAAAAGCCTCCATCAATAGGCATTAGTGTGCATGAGTGAAACCAGGAATCCTTGAGCCATTTTCTTCGTTTTACACGTCGTTCTTGAGGCCGGTCTGCAAGCAAAACGTAATGGAGTGGCAATCACTGCCATAGATACAATGAGGCAGTTTGTCCTTCACAAAGAGCCAGAGTTTTGCTAGGTTTAGTGTGATGGATCCCGGCATGATGTGGGTATAAAGAATCATAGGGGAAGAAAAAAGGCCAGCAGAATGTGCCAAAGGCAGAGTAATGTGGCCTCAAGGACAAGTGGGGAACTGGTGCACATCTCCAATTATATTACCATTGCTCGTTAGGGCCCCTTCATTTTACAGTAAAAGCATTGTATTCTTGCTGGGAAATTTAACTCTTTTTAATATTCGACCCAGCAATTTGATTAGGGAGCCCTATCAAACAGGGAAATGAAGTAAAACATAGATAATCATCTCAGCATTTGATTCCCTGGTATCAGGTATGTTTACCTTAGCAGCAGATAGCATTACATGCAGGATTATGGCCTTTTAAGCTGAAAATTGCCAGTTAAGGCCCAAGAAGACACCTGCTGTTATACTCTGTAGATAGGCAAATGATATCAACTGGTTTTCAAACCAGTTAAAACTACTTTTGAGCTAAGTATTGAAATTATGGCTGAAATGGTTCTGAAAAGTTAGCCAGTTGCTTAATTACATGCCTTGTGGAAATCGGCAAATTTATTGCACAAGCTGTGGTACAGCACAAGAGCAGGCAGAAGTTTAACGTCTTCCCCTTAGCCGATTAAATCTAAAGCAGAAGTTCAGAGAATAATTACCAGAAACTGAATGGGAGAACAAATAAGTAAATCTAGTATTCCACTTTAACTGGATTTTGGAATATGCTTAATGTATATAAGCTGAACTAACAATGATATCAGAAAACCTGAGTGGAATGGACTCTAAGACAAATGGATTTATTATCTTCAGTCTTAATTTAAGTGCAGTTTAAGTTCATTTGTAGGAAACAGAAGTTGTTTATGAATAAAGGGTAAACTCTGAATGACTGTCAGCTGGGAACTTAACTGGCTGCAGGCTCTGTCAGTAACTATTCAGCTGGTCTGATGCATTTCGCTTGATTCTGAGTGTAGCCAGTGTTCATATAGCCAATTATTTTAAGCGCTTACTTCACTGCAGCTCATTTCCGAACCTGGTAAGTAACAGCATTGAAAAATAGCTTTGAGGAAACTCGAAATATTCTATTTCACAGGAAATGGTAAAAAAGGCTCACATTTTATTTGGCAATGGAGCAATAGCTTATGCCTCTGGGTCACTGATAATTCACTTGATCACTGGGAGATACACCGCCCCCCAAACCCCACTATGTCCTGCTTCAAACTTCACTGTGGTTCAGGTATATTTCAAGTGCTGGTTGAGCCTCTAGAACTGCAGTCAGGTGGAAATAAAAAAGGACAGACACAAGGCTGCTTAGTGATTTAGGAGTGTCTGTGATGTCATGTTCCTGTCCTGAATGCCTGATGAATGCAGTGAAGTCGAGCTTAGGAAGGGTGAGGCTGGGCAGAATAAGCCAGATAGGGAAGGGCCTCTCTGTGATTGTGAAACAGCCCTGGGAATGGAATTGCTAGGCCTGACTGGTCTCCATTGACTGATCCAGGTGTGTCGCCTCTGACTTGCAGTGAAAAGTGGGCAGGTTGAGTTTTTGGGGTTTATTGGTTAGCCTTTCTGACGTACAGTGAATTAAGCATGCTGTTTTGAGGCCACTCCAACTGCATCGGCTCGCATTTTGGATTTGCAGCCAGAAAAGTTGCAAACTACCCCAAAAAACATTCTGTCCGTAGGAAACAGAGTACAGCCGTGAATTTAATTTTAGATTATGTTTCATGTTTGCGTGTATTGTGATTTGGTCTGGTAAAATAGGGATAATCTAAAATAAAAAAAAAATGTAAAGGTCAAGTAGAATGTAGGTGGAGCACAGTCTGCTGTGCTTATCTTGTTTTCAGATGTGTTTTCATTTGACTGTAATTTGCATGAACCATCACGCCTCTCAGATTATCCATTGTCATACGGCATGTCTTTTATTACAGATGTTTATTTGTCGGAGACGTGTAGTTGAGCCACACAGGGCGTAGCTGAGTCTGTGTTTGACACACTTTAAGTATTAACACTTAGTTATCCTGCTTTCAGTAGATTTCGGCTGTTGCTCCATTTCATCTTTCTCAATTTGCCGCCTACCCTCTGTTTCCCAATACCCTGAGACCATACTGAAATGGTTCTTCTTAAACATAACCATGTTGCAACTGCATTTTGCGCAGTGTGCCAGCCTGGAGCATTAAAAATGAAGGCAGTTTTTTTTTTTTGACCCCGTGTAACTCGTCTTCCTTTTCCTTCCAGTGGTTCTGATTGGAGAGTCAGGAGTGGGCAAGAGCAACCTGCTCTCACGATTTACCAAGAATGAATTCAACCATGATAGTCGCACCACCATCGGGGTGGAGTTCAGCACGCGCACGGTGCAGCTGGACTCCATCACCATCAAGGCTCAGATCTGGGACACGGCCGGCTTGGAGCGTTACAGGGCCATCACCTCCGCGTGGGTACCCTGCCCCCCCACCCCCTCCCAGAGGGTTTCCCATAATGCTTTTCCAGTGTTGCAGGTTTAATAAAACACATTGTAGAAAGAAGACAATTATCACGAAATTTCTGGATGTTTAGAAATTCTGTATGACATTTTGAAACATGGGTACGAAGAAATGGTTCTACTTTTTAAATTAAATTTTTCCATTTTACATGAAAAATGTTTCATTTCCTGTTTTAAATGTAAACATCTGACATACATTGCTATGATTTCAGAATGTTAATTTTATCATTTAGGGTGGTGGTACTGAATCAGGCTATTTCAGGAACACTAAAATTACCCCCCCCCCAACACACACACACACACACACAGTAATGGAGAATCTGTGGACTACTTTCCTCTCCTCCACAGGTACTACAGAGGGGCAGTGGGCGCTCTACTGGTGTACGATATCTCCAAGCACCTGACATACGAGAGTGTGGAGCGCTGGCTGAAGGAACTCTTCGACCATGCTGACCCCCACATCGTGGTCATGCTGGTGGGAAACAAGACTGATCTGGAGTCAGTGAGGACAGTCCCCACTGAGGAGGCCAAGGATTTTGCAGGTGTCTGACTCGGATATTCTTAGCGTCAGGTGTTGCCTAGACCTGTATATCTCTGCCACATAAGCGTTGTCAGAGGTTTTCCGCTCCGCTGGGAGCTGCACCAAGCTGAACAGCAGGTGAACTACAGCACAAACCAAATCTAGCTGTACCGCACAGGTATGGGGCAGTTCATGATAATGAACAGCCCAGTTGGCCAGTTTTCCAGTTATGGTTCATGATTATAATGGAATTGAATATTGTAAACATGAGGATTTGAGTCAGGCTTTCTGGTTTGGATAACTGATGAGCTTAAATATACTGTTAAATTAACCAAAGGATTATGTCTGACCTTCACTGCTAAAAAGCTTATTTTACAACTCCAGTATTCTTTTTTTTATTGCCCATTTTAGCATGAATGTCCAGTTTGTTTTGAAGGAAACTAGTTGGGGACAAGTTTATGTTTGTTGCATTGTGTTCTTGGATCTCTACTGAGAGTAAAGTACGTACCTCCCTTTCAAGATTATACCTGGCCCATTTACCTTTCCATAATTAATCAATTACATTCAATTTCCTAAATCAGTTTTTCCCAGTCAGGTCCTCTGGGAAAAATGTGAACTGTCTGGCATGGAGCTGAGAGGGAGCAAAAACATGGGCCGTCTTGGGGTCCTCGAGGACCGGATTGGGAAACACTGTCATAAATCAATTAAACTGAATAGAGAAGTGGAGAATACTTCACAAATCTGCTTTTCCTCTAAATGCCTGGCATCTGCTGTGTGGATGCTTTGGCGAGCTTATTAAATCAAGAGCCAATTGTGAACAGGCACCCAGCAATGTTTGTCTCTCTCCAAATTCAGAAAAGAAGGGCTTATTGTTCATGGAGACATCAGCTTTGGAATCGACAAACGTTGAATCTGCTTTCATTGATGTACTTAAAGGTAATTTCCTCTCCTACATTTTACCACAATTTTTTATAGGAAATTTGACTGCGCTGATTTTTTTGTCTTGTACAAAACTGAAATCCTGTGAATATGTATAAATTCTGTTTAATTATATTTTAGTTTGCTATTTTGTATAGTACTATACATGCTTTGCCAAGCTGAAGTGTAATGCTTCTCTATAGAACCATAGTGGTTAAATAGCAAACCATTATCTTTTTGGTAGATGTTAACCATTAATGGCTGCACAATGCTAGTTAGATGTATAAATATAATATATATTTAAATTTGACCCTTATTAAGTACCCCGCTGTAACAGCTTGTACATGCACGATGTGTAGAATTGTAGTTTCTGAAGTTTTGAATTAGGTTTGAGATGCACTCTAAGGTTCCACAGTTCAAACACACCTGATTTTTTTCAGAACTCTGACAAAAAAAAATTGATAGTAGTTGTCATAAAAAAAAGGAACCCCCCCCCCCCCGAGAGGTTACAATGAACCCATTATAGCGCAGTATCTAAAAAGTAAGGATATTGTGAACAGCTACTGAAGTGTGGAGAATAGTGAATGTTTCCAGCTGGTTTCGATTTATTTACTGTTCTTGAAGGCATCTGTGGTTCATTTTTTTTCTCTGCATAAGAAGTATGTTGTAGTGATACATGAGCTGGTTTGTTTTTAAAGCAAGTGCAGTCCGGGCTGATGGCTACTCAAAATGGCCGTTTCACTGTTTCCCGCAGCGATCCACAAGAAGGTGGCTAGTAAAGAAGTGACTCGTGGGTCCATCAGCGCCGTGACCCTGTCCAACCCAAACGCCATGAGCGGAGAGCAGGAAGAGAAGAAGCCCTGCTGTAAGAACCTCTGACAACGCAGCACGGCTGACCACACCCATAAGAAGAGAGTCTTTTCCTCCCAACACCCTTGGATACTGGTCTCTCATTCATAAGGTTTTCTTGCATCGGCTTGGTGCAGTCCTGTTACTGATGTCATACAGAGTTAAAAAATGAGTGACGTCAACGGTTACGTTGTTTCAACGTAAAATCAGTCGAATATTGTAAGTGATAATATTCCCTTTAAATGCTTTGGCTGTCGAGGCCTGTCTCCAAGGGTGCAACTCCAGCAACGAGGGCCAAAAATATGAGGGCTAGCAGAAAATTTGACATGACTGAGAGTGGGTTGTATTTTGTTTTACTCCATTGTGGGCAGTAAAAGAACTGGCATTAGTTACCGTTATTAGAGGATGGTGCATGTAGAGAATTTAAATGCACTACTAATGATTCAAATTGGCCTGGTGCTCACTGTAACTCTACAGTTGTTCTCAGCTGTGGTAAAATTGAGAAGCCATCAATATCTTGTGCAAAACCATTACTTCAACAGAATTTTACCTTATTTTATTTTAACAGGGGCAATTTTACACTGTGCTTAAACGAAAACTACTTGAAAAAAAGTTACATTTGAATCAGCTTTAACATAATTATATATGGAATTATTACCCTGGATTTTTTTCCTCATATTATTGGATGTTTTTCTTGCAAAAGCAATATGAAGAAAGTAAGATTTTACATATGAGGAGTCTTTATTTGATGAGGATTTGAAAATCTTCTTCTGCACTTAACTCACTGGTCTTTTACTAGTCTTGGCTATAAAATTACAGTAACAGCATGAATATTTACATTAATCCCTGGCTGAGCAGTATGAAATCTGAAATTAAGTAAACTGCATGAGCAAACAGTGTAGGATGTGCAGAAGTAAATTACGGAGAAGTAATTAAAATGTGTTATTTAATGTTTGGTTTGTAGAGGGTGGCGATCGGGGATTTGGTTATTTTAATACTGTTCAGAAAATATGTCCGAATTTGGTTTTCAAAAAACTGGCATGCCAAAGTACATCTACTACTTATATGTGAGACTGAGGTGTTCACGAGTAATTAAAGGTTTTTGATCACTGTGTTTTTTCGACATGTATTCATTGAATAAATGATACTTCTTGCTACGACTCGTTTCACGTTTTGTTTGGCTAATTATTTTAAAGCAATAAACGTTAATGTCTGTATGCTTGTTTCCTGAATTTTAATATAAATTCCTCTTTGATATTATTCATTATTAAAAAAAAAATCCTACTTGCTACATCACATCAGCCTTCTATATTGCTTGCATATAACCTGTTTCATTTTGGGGTGTCCTCATTTCCATTGTGCGTTGTGGTGAAATAACCGGAACATTAATGTAGCCTAATAATTAAATGTCATTTACTTTTTCTTACCGCTTCAACGCGTAAAGCTGTGATTTCTTCAGTCATTCATGCAATAGATTTTACATATTTTCTGTTATGGAAGCCAGTATACCGGTGTTCCGGGCAATTCAGTTTCCCTATGTTTCCCCTGTCGCGCGCTGTTTTGTACACGGTTTCGCTGTTGTTTTCATGTCTTTTTATGAAGCTCTTGAGGTAAACAAGCCATATATTTTAAAACATCACATGCCTTTTCGATGTTTTTTGTTTTTACAGATAATAAATTAAAGTATTTAAAGTATTTAGAGTTATTTCTTGATGAAAACGGTATAGTATTGCTTATAAGACTATATTATGCGTGACGATCTACTGCATTCACATGTAATAATGTACCTGAGTGATTTTTCAGACATTTCACAGACCTCTTTGTTTTAATATTAGGGGAAACATTATTCCCTGATAGACAGGGGAAACATAGGGAAACCGAATTGCCCGGAACACCGGTCCTTGCCGATGTGGTGCCATAGGCGAGCATCACTGCCGGCGCCTCCCGTTCGAGGCGTGCAAGTTGGCGTCCTATTCCGCCTCCAATGTCGCCTATGGGATTGACCTGCCCTGATGGAAGCTTTATAGCCGAGGTGGTTCATCCATATTTTTCTATGAGGATATCCATCTTTTGTCTGTAGTGTTACATTTCAAAAAGCATGTCAATTGCTGTTTTCACATTCTTTGGTGTGACATTACAGATTTAAGATGGTCAGACAAAAGCCCACTGGACCGGTTATACAGTGCACTTCCTGAATTACAAATTTCATTCGCTGCATTTAATTTCACTTTAGTAATTTCCGCATTTTTATTTAGAAATACAGCGCACAATATCCATCGTGACTGTTCATAAGATTTATTTTATAAATTAAAACTAATTTATCTTCTTGTCAGTGTGCAGATTTAATTATCTAGTCAACAGTTAACAATACGTGGCATTTGAGTCGTGTTTGTTAATCTCCTTGCCACAGATGAGGTAACTCCGTGCACTGAAAGACCCAGAGAGCGTAACGTCATGGGGATCGGCTGAAAGTGGGTGGGACTCGAGGGTGGGACATGACCATAGTCGTTCAATAATTCCTCGCAATGCGAATGATTGACAGGTAATTTTATCCAATCACACGGCAGACATTCGGATGCCCTTGCTGTGTGTTACCCAATTGAGAAGGGAAGCTGGACGGGACAGTCGTTTAGGAGACAAAAAAGAAATTAACTTTAATCTGTTGCTTTTAAAGTTTGTGCTCTTGAAATAAAAACAACAGTTAGACTATTATCAATCCTACGTGTAGACTGCCCGTGTATGGTATAAATGACATCTGTCCAAGGTAACTTGTCTCGTACGTTATAGCTGTGAAGTGGCTGGCCGGCCAAGCAAGGAAGTGTTGCTCGTGACGTGAGTACAAAGTAGTTGGACAAGTTTTTTTTGTCTTTTAAAACCATACGATACACCCATTCGGAACCTCATCTTTCTAGTTTTAGTTACATTAGGATTAGTCCATTGCTTGCGGAGCCGTGTGGTAAAATGACGAACCGGGAAGACGAATACGACTACCTTTTTAAAGGTAAGTACTTGTCTATACCGTGGTTATGTGCTTAGTCGCCTGATTTATTTATTTATTTGACTTGAAATCGACCTCTGCTGCATGTTAGCTCTAGCACATCAGGTAGGTAGCTAGCTAGCTAATTTAGCTGTCGGTCAGAAACATGGTAATTTATAACGAAAGGTTTTAGCAAAACGGTTGTGGGCTATGTTACTATTTAATGCCTGTAATTCTGACAGAAGGCGACTTTCTGCTGATGGTGCCACCTAAGTTTATACAAGATGGTCTGGAATGACAAGTAGCTGACTTCGGCAGTTAGCTACCTGGCTAACTTCAATTAAATGACGATATCATGTTATTCCTGCTGCTGAGTGGTAGTTTTGGGATTTTAAAATGGAAATATTACACATAACCCAGTTTTCATTTTAAATTTTCTCGCAGATTAGGTAGAAGGTTATGCGAAGTTCCTTGCGTTATCATTGTCACTAGGGGTAGGTCTGTCTGGTTAGCGTTGCCACGGTGTCACGTGCAGGTGTTCGGAAACGTCATCGGCTTTTCTCTCCTTCCGCGAGCCATAGGGCTGGACACGAAACCAGCGTGTTTGAAGTTACTGGCCAGTACATCAATAGCAGGGAACAGCATTCAGTATAATTAATGTAAGGTCTCATTCAGTTTAACGTACCCCTAGAATGGTCTCGAGATTGTTACACATGGCAAGCTGGTAATATACATAACGTTGTACTGTTAGCATAGTTAATGTAACCTGTGTGTATCTCTTCACGGAAATCGTGCTTGTTGTGTGGCCTAGCATTCCCGAGGCCTGTGTAATGTGGTAATACGAGATGATGATGGCGGTAAATTTTGGTCTCGGAAGAATTAAAAACTTCCAGCTTTTTGTAGGATTTTAAGATTGACGACACTTAGCAATGAGGTGTTGTATCGGTTATGAATAAACACTTGCTTCTGATGATATAGAGATCACTTCATCTGTTTTGACTGTTTTGAGATTCCTCTTCGCACATACCAAGTGTGAGTTTAGCTTTTTTATGCCCAAGACGGTAATAGACCATACGTTTACCAATATCTTCCTGCATCGAGACAACTGAATGTGGCTTATGTTAAGCAGTAGTAAACCCAGAGTAATAATTTTTTCCTTTTACGTTTTCATGATAACTTAAATTTTATCAATGAATAAAAGCAAATAGATAGAAGGCAGGTTGCAGGCCTGTGTTGTAACGTGGTCTTAATTAAAACTGGAATCTAGAGACAAATCCTGCTATGCCTGATTACAAGATAACTAATGGTCTGCAGAGTAGCAGAATGGGACGGACCCTCTGGCAGCAAGTTAGACTCTAAGCACTGACATCATTTCCATCATGTGCACATCAGCTTCTTTTCTTATCAAAAGAAGATCAAGCAGCGGAGGTGAAAATCTGTTAGTCTAAGCTCTAGAATTCCTTGTACACATTTCCTGTGTTTTTGATATGGAAAGTAGAAGATGTGTTAACATTTGTCATGCTTTCCCTGCCCTTGAACATATATTTTCTTCATCTTCACACTTTGTTGTCAAGTGAAGGTTGCTGTGGTTTGTATCCCATACCAGTCAAACTAGACCTCTCTTACACTGGCTACTGACTCTGTGGTTTGTTTGGGGCATTCCCTGATGTGCCCAAGCCGGCTAGGAGTTATAATCCTTCTAGGATACCCTCCCTCTGCCCCAGGGGCTCTGCCAGTGACTAGAAGTCAGCTAGGTGACATCCCCATTAGATGTCCCCTTTACCGTATTGGCTATTTTAATAGATGCATATTTTAACTTGCCCCCTAAACTGTATTGCAGATGCAGTGTCTTGTATTTTGGCATACATTGTGGCGTTAAAGGGGAAATAGGAAATGAACAAGGAACCTTTTTATCTGTTATATTGTGTTTCTGTTGTCAAACCGGAAAGACTAGCAGATATTTGGAGATTAGTTTTTGGGATGTCCTTAAGACGGAAAGCACTGCAGTTAAATTCCTGACCTATCTATGGTAGTTGATACACAGGCCAATCACGTAAACCAAATATTCCACATCCCAGTATCACCTCTATCTCAGGTCCAGACTTTGCTAGTGAATGTTGGGTGAGTCCATCTGCCCTTTCTTCTAATCACAAATGAGTTTTTTGAAGGGGAGCAGACTGGAATGTTGCTCTGCTTTCCCCGAGTGAGATGTTGTTGGGGAAACATAGTAAACGGGGAAAGGTGGAGCCGGTATGTGTGAAACAATGCAGCTCTCCTCCCTCTGGCCCGTCTCCTCTCCCACTGCTGCATCGCTTCCTCCTTTGTTGATTGCTCAACTGCCTGTGTGTTTGAGCTCAGACTGCACCCGTCACTTGGGAACTGAGTCAGGTAATGAGATGCCCCATTGTTCTGCTTTTTCAATAAAACGCTTTTTTGGCAAAAGGCTCACAGCACACCTGCCACACACCTGCCATCAACCAGAACCTCTACTCCTTTTTTTAATGAATTTTGCAAAGGCCCCTATGAATGCACCTTGAGAAAGTGTAGCCTTTGGGTTTTGGCTCAGACCACTCATGCTTATACTTATTTTCATTCATCCCATTTACCTTTTTAGCTCCTGTAACTGCAAATGTAATAGCAGGATCCAGTAACTTGCTGATGGTACAATTAGTGTCTAGAAAAGATGTGCAAAGTGACTGTAATTGAATTGTTTTTTTGACATAGTCCTTAGTAAAGGTGTTCGGCAGTATCATGAACACCCAGGCAGCATTTTTAATAACATGAAGGCCACTTTCTAACTTCCAATGGCATTAAGGATTTCTGGAAAGGACACACATTTGATTTCGGTTTCAACACTGAAATATATGCTTAACATTGAAGTGTATTCTTAAGGGAAAACTGCTATTGACGTTGATCATAAAAATGCAAGCAGTCTAAAGGTCATATGATCTTAACCCTTTTTAAACGACAATCTTTCTGTATGTTGCATTAGAAAAATCTCAAAAAGATTTTTGAGTATCAGGAAATATTTTGTATCCCCTTTAAGAGTTAGACTCAGTGGCCTGAATGTTTCCTGGCTGCAGTAAAGCCATTTCTCAGCAGAAGTGGTCATTCCAGTTTGTGTACTTGCCTTCTTACCCTTTACACATCCCCTTGCATATTTTGCCGCCACTTCAGTTTTGCTACTGAGAATGAAAGGGGAGTTTTGGTAAAGTATGATGCTTTTCTTTCCAGAGGAAAAAAATTCTCTGAGCAGTTCCGCATGTAGACATGCACCCCAGCAATCTGCTCAGCTGAGTTTTAACTCTGACTTGAACATTAAGTTGGTTAGTGGGTTGTGACCCCTCATCTGTGACATGCCTGAAACAAACTGCTTTTCTTAAAGGCCTCAGCAGGTCCTAGCAGGACATATGTTTAACCAGTCGCTAGGAAGTGAGTAGAGTAATTAATGCACCATAACATTTGATTTGATGATTAATGGTAAAACGTGCCGTTTCCTCTCGCCGTTCGCTGTTTCTTTGTAATACCGTGGTGATACGCCTTATGAGCACGCCAAGAGGCAGCAGACTTAATGACCTGGACTTTCTTACTGTGTGTAGGGGGGTGGTGTTGCTGGTGGGGGGGGGGGGTGTTACAATCCCAAGGCTACATACCAACTGGGGCATCAGCACTTTTATCTGTGTATGGAGAGCAGGCCTGCGCTCCCCCTAATGTTTCCTGAGAGCCTGTGGGTGTGCTGCACATGGCCTGGCCATTGCAGCTTATTCACTTGCTCCCTGCTGTGCCAAAGGCTTTGTGAGCAGATGCTCATTCACTGTTTGAGTATAAGGAAAGCCCTTAGCTTATGTTAACAAGTACACGGTGTGGTGCTATTAGCACAATGATAGGAAGGTTTACAGTACAAGAAACATTTCCTTCTTTACATTTACTGTTACCCACTCAGGACCCCCACAGCCAAACATTCACACACTTTAAAATGTTAACAGTGATTTTGTATTATTTTAATTGCTTCTGACATATCACAATCTGAAGGATAGACTATTCCATGCAGCCCTGCCTTTTCCCTTACCTTTCCCAAGCTGTGTGGCCTTTAATGAAGTTTTATGAAGTGTCCGGTGCATGACAGTTCCATCTCAAGACTATATCATGCACCCAATATTTTGGTTATTTGTTTGCAGTTTACTAACATGCAGCTGTTACCGCACGGTTGGCCCATGTCTTTCAGTGGTGCTGATCGGAGACTCAGGCGTAGGCAAGAGCAACCTGCTGTCCCGCTTCACCCGCAACGAGTTCAACCTGGAGAGCAAGAGCACCATCGGCGTGGAGTTCGCCACACGCAGCATCAAGGTGGAAGGCAAGACCATCAAGGCCCAGATCTGGGACACGGCAGGACAGGAGCGCTACCGTGCCATCACCTCAGCGTGAGCATCCCTCTGCGCAGCCCTGCCAGTCTGCGCTAATCTGCCTCTGTTGCGCAGGTGGCTGGGCCCACAACGCAAGGCAGCAGAGCCATAGAAATACCCAGTGCACCTGTTTCTAGTGTCAGAGCATGTTTCAGGATTCCCAATTTAGACATATCATGTTCAGAGGTGGGTGAGGGATAACTGGGATTTCTGACCGTGTGGGTGTGTTTGTAATTATTCGACGTCACCATAATGTGATAAAAAAACCTGTACTTTGTACCTTGTGGGGACATTTATCCTTGTGGTGACTGAAAAACCTTAACTTAATAAAAAAAATCTTTGAATGCAGCAAAATAAAAATGCCAGAAGTCTTGTATCTTGTGGTTAAGGTTAGGGCTGGGTAGGGATTTCAGTTGTCATGTTGGGATTAGGGTTTTGCTCATAGCGATGAATGGATCTGTGTGTGTATGTGGGGGGGGGGGGTGGTAATGCCAGTAAAACTTCCTAATTTTACTCCTGCTGAACAGCAGTCTGTTTGCATTGTTCGCGGGTGTCAGGGAGCCAGTGTCAGTTTGGAACTTCCTGGAGAGGTGGTATATCTGACATTTTGTTAGTAGATTGGCCATATTGACGGGTCCCTTGCTGCCGGATTCCTCATTCGCAGGTATTACCGTGGCGCAGTGGGGGCGCTGCTGGTGTATGACATCGCCAAGCACCTGACTTATGAGAACGCGGAGCGCTGGCTGAAGGAGCTACGCGACCACGCCGACATCAACATCGTCATCATGCTGGTGGGCAACAAGAGCGACCTGCGCCACCTGCGGGCCGTACCCACGGACGAGGCGCGGGCATTCGCAGGTGAGCTCCCAACTCTTAGCGTACATCGAAGCACGCGAAAGCCGGAAGGTACCTGGCAGGTGGCTTTGCAAATTGGCAAGTTGGTTTGTGTGACTCTGATGTTGCCCTAGATACCCTGTGGATGAATTACAAATGATTCTCCAGCCTCTCAGCTGTTTGGTTTGTTGTTTAACCTTTAGACTGAGGGGTGTAACGGCACTCAACATTCACGGTTCGGTGCAGACCCCAGTTTTGGGTTTATGGTCCTGTGCAATTTCGGTACAGTAGGGAAAACAGAATTTGTTTTGAAATTATTTGTTGAAACACAGCTAGGAACAGTTGTAAACCAAATGCAATACATCTGTTGATGTCTGGATAACTACTTAAGAGGTGCTTATTTTCACATAATAAATAATGTAAAAAAAGAAATTAAATATAATCATAATTAACATAATTTGCTCTGGTTCTACACAAACTTCATATCATGTCAAATGAGTTAAAACGGGGGGTGTATTTCCTGCAATGTCTCCAGGTATCACAGAGGTCACAGACAATCTTGGTCTTAACAACCACTCTCTCTCCAGTGTGGGTGCAATTTATCAAGAAACCAAAGTGTTCCCCAACCGCCAATTATGACCGACTGTAACCAGCATTAGCTATAACCAACTCACAGCCGCAGTTTGCTTACTGTTTTCCGTGTTGCACATCTACTTGTGAATTTAGGTTCCACCTCTGTCAAATGTATTTGTTTCTTTGTGTGTACCGAAACGAAAATGATGAAACCAAACGAAACATGATGAATATTCGTACTGTTATGGCCCTGTAGTAGACCTTTTGTTAGAAGTCATTCCTCAGAAAATGCAGAAACCTCCTGTACTTCTGTGTACTCAATCCACTCATCACTGTGCACACAGTTGGTGCATCTTGGTTTATTTCTTAGAAGGTCAGTGTCTCCTCAGGGGTGTAACATGTTGCATTATATTATATACGGCTCTCGTATTAAATGTCACACAGCACAAATAGTCTTATTTTTGTCAGCTCAGGTTCAGTGGTGATAGACATTGAAGTAGAAGTAAATTTCTATTTCATTACATTTGGTAATTTTTTTTTTTTGGCTGCTTGCTCTAGAGAAACACGGACTGTCTTTTCTGGAGACCTCAGCGCTCGACTCGTCAAATGTGGAGCTGGCTTTCCAGACCATCCTAACATGTAAGTCCTCCTGGGAATCTCTCCTTAACTACACCACAACACGCCCAGAAGCCAGGGTTTATTAGCAAAGGAATTGTCATTGTTACATAGGCCTCATTTTTATCAGTAAGGCTCAACTAACTATACCCTATACGGTAAAATTATGAGGTTTTAAGTGCCCGCTTTGCAGCATAATTTGTATATTCAGGTTTCACTTTTAAAGGTCTTAGTTCACCATCACATTGATAAAATATTACAAGATGTCTTTTTTTAACCAAAAGTGGCATCTTTCAGTAATGCATCATTCACCACTAGGTGGCATCAAATACTCAGTGATGAAAATGTTGAGCTTGCTGTTTTGTGACAGCCCCTTTAGGACACACCTCTGACACAGTTTTTCAGAAGCGGTAGCGTTAGTGTGCCTAATGAACATTACTGCTTTAAGGGAGTGTCTAGTAAATGCTGTTTGTCATGTTTATGAAGTGTAATAGGACCTGGTGAGAATTACCATTTTGCCAGTTTAATTGACTGGTGTGCTAATTAAGCTTAAGCTCTAGACAGCTTTGCATCGTCCGCAAAGAGACAGGTGACAGATTCTATTAACATGGAGTCACATGACTGATGTGGCCCGTGACATGCTTCAGCTGTCAGGTGTATATTAGGTGGAATGACCAGAAGAAGAGAGGAGATGAGTCACAGGGTGGCTTTGGTTTTGAGAACCTGCTGTCTCATTGGCTGGTAGAGGTGGGCTCTGCCTAGTAATGTGGAATCCGAGAGGGTGGAATCTCTCGTCGAGGAATGCAGGCCTCTGACCGGTCTTTAGAGTCCCCAGTCTGGCTGATGCAGCCTGACGTCACTCGGGAGAAAACCGGCTCGCGTGAGACGAGTGATGCGAGGAAGACGCAGGTGATGATGTCCAGATGCCGCATTGTAGCTGTGCTAATAAGATGCCCTGAGGGGTAGAACGGAGGCAGTCTCACAAACCGCAGCAAAAACATTTAGGTGCATAAATAAATAGCTTAATAAAAAAAAAAAGTCACAAGGATGGACAAGAAGTGTCAAAATATGGCCTGGACACATGCAGTCTCTATTTGCTATCACACTCTATGCAATGTAAACAAAACACACCTTTTGTTTAAGTGCCGTCTCTCCTCTGTTTTGTCTTGCCTGCTCCGTCTCCTACACAGCCATCTACCGCATCGTGTCCCAGCGGCAGATGTCCAGCCCAAACGACTCCGACTTCTCTCCCAACGCCAACGTGGTTCCCATCACGGTGCAGCCCACCCAGCACACGCCCAAGCAGAGCTCCTGTTGCCAGGGCAACTGAGACCTCCAAATGGGGAGCCGGGGAGGGGTTCGGGGTGCACAGGGGAATGTTGGGAAGGGGAGGGGGGCGGGTGGGTGGCAGATGTTCATAGGAGCCATTCCTGGTAGTTGTATGGAGCAGATAAAGGGGCAGGCATGGATGGGGCATGAACAGGGGCAGGTTTGATGTAAGTGTCCCGCCCATCCTGCAGCACCTTCAGACAAGTTAATGCTTCGTGCTGCTGGACAATATCCCCTCGTTCTGTGTCAGGTAGTGGGATAAAACAAATGGTCTTGGATGTGAATATAAAATGATAATATAGCACAGCTAGATACATTTGGCCTTATTTACACCCTGTCCACAAGTCCCTCTTCATCAGTGTCTGTCGTGCTGAGTCGTCTTGTCCAGTTTTGGCTAAGTTTTATTTTTTAAATGTGCTTTTAGACATGACGTGAATAGAGACCAACTTTTAATGAATCATTAGTGTTACATTTTAGTCTGATTGTGTCGCCCAGCCTTATGTGTGGTCTTAATCACTTAATTAGGGTAATCGAGGAAGCGTTCACTGTTTAGAGAAGATTTTTTTTTTTATTTTAAGATGAGCTGTCTATGTTACATTTTGGTGGTATGGTGGGGCAGAGATGCATTCCAAACCTTTTCATATCCAGTAATGCACATCTGAGTGGCACATGCAGGGTGAGTGTTGCAAAAGGTTCATAGAATAGATAAGTCATTGATGGAAACACATTTTGATTTCAGCTTTTCAAACGAGTAGTATGTATTCACCTGCATTATACCATACTAAACTGGTTGCGATTCATAAAACATTCTTTTGCCTACTTTTTGAGTTATCTGTGAAGTATTTTGACACACTTGGACCATTCCCTGGATCTGTCCGTACCAGGGGGTATTTCCTACGGCACAAGCGGGGGTAAGGTTTCCAGAATCACTGTTGGATGACCTATATGCTAACATGGGGATTTTCTACAAATATTTTATTCCTGGACTTTCTGGATATCAGCTTTTGACTGATGAAATGTACGTGGATAAAAGACCCAAAGTATCTGTTCATTCACCTGAAATCTGATGAGTTCAGGTTTTAAAGGTTTGTTCTGGAATACTTCTTGACAACCTTAATTTAGCTATTTTCCTGATGTTTAAGGAAATGGTTTAAAGCAAAACCATTCTCCCTCCCCCTGTCTTTATTAGATAAAACTAGCTGTGCCTTGGCAGTTTCAGTCTTTGTAGGTATGTTTGAATCTGGGTGCCAGAAGGACCCGTTTTCCATTGGTCACTGAACTTATCTACCACTCTTAGGCTGTTAGCTTACTTGCCAGCCAATATTGGGTTGTGATGCTGTTTCCTGTTTTCTTTGGTGTTTTTTTTCTACCCAGCCCAAGCTGTAAACAATATCCTTATTGCCTTTGCTACACTGTATTTAATATGGAGAATACTTGATCTACTAAAGGGACACCGACCAGCAGCAGCCGCCACACACGATTTTCTTCCTCCTAGTTGTCAGCTTGAGAGGACTGCGCAGGGGTGTTTCTCACAGATGATCTGTCAGGGGATCAGATGAGGGGCCTTGCAGGTTTAGTTAAAAATCCGTTGCAGTTGACAATCGGTTAGTTTGATTCTGGTCTGGTCGGCCGAAGGTGCAGCTGGTGCTGACTTGCATGTAGCTACATACTCTAAGTACATTACGTCTGGGAAAGGGAACCTCTAAGTTAATATATTGAATTAAAAATGGGTATAAATATTAATGCCCCGTGAAACATCTGCAGGTGTTTGACAAACTGCATGCTAGCTTGAAAGAGGGGAGACCAGTGTAGTAAATTTGGTCCCTCGTTTGGTTATATAATTCCTCTGGAATCCGATTGGATGACTCCCCAAATCATTTCAAGCTGTTTCTGCCTCCCATCATTTAACTGAGCGTTCCATTGTCAATATCTGATTTCAGTTTAGAAAAAAATCTGTTGGATTCCCGTCTTTCCAGCCACTGAGGGATTCTTCTGATGCATTATTTCTCGACCCAAAGAATCCCTTGCTTGCGTATGAAGGTGGCTGATGTTGGATGCAGTGCTCAGGGTACATGACACCTGTAAATCTCAATAGCTGCAAAAGTGCAATTGCATGGATTTGATAAGGCTGCCTGAGAGTAGCAGTCACTAAAGTGTACTTAACACCTGCTTAGTGTGACAACCCATTTCCCAGTCCTGGTCCTGAATGTCATTGCGTACAATAATTGTATTTTGCTGAGCATAGAATCAGTGATAGATAATTAATAGTTATTAGTGAATGTATAACTGGTTGTCTTTGCTTCAGGTTGTTTGAAACAACTGGGTTAAATCCCTTAAATTTGTTCTGGCTAAAACCATAAAAGCCAAAGTTTTCATTTAAATATCATAGTCTTATTAATGTAATTGGCACCCCAAGTTGAGATATATGGAGACAGTAACACATTAATTTGACAAAACACAATAGTCAGCTGCCAATAACTGTCTAATTCAACCTGGCATTCAATTAACTGCTCATTGAAACCTAATTAAAAGGGCCCTTGAAACAATGAGCAGTGTTCTGCTTGTGAGCCCAGGGCCGGGGAGGTGTTGGGCTACCTCGTTGGACCAGATGGCCGTGTTGAGCCCCACTCAGGATCCACATGGTTCTGGAAGGCCCACATCCCCAATACTCACTTCCTACCCTCTTGAGTGCTTCCCTGACAGATTCTGATGTGGTTTGAATTTTTATTATAATTATTTTTTTTTTTGTTATGTGTGATTAAATGTGT
Organism: Gnathonemus echidnorhynchus; assembly: GCA_026776725.1. Classification (NCBI taxonomy): domain Eukaryota; kingdom Metazoa; phylum Chordata; class Actinopteri; order Osteoglossiformes; family Mormyridae; genus Gnathonemus; species Gnathonemus echidnorhynchus. The sequence goes on from JAODJU010000046.1 coordinate 11,831,312, forward strand.
ATTGTATATTTGGCTGAAACTATGTATGTATATACAAAAATAAACATTCAGTTTGGTTCTTTCCATCTTGGAAGCAGTGGGATCATCTCCCACACCTCCGCCACCCCATTTGCATGCTGACGGCCTTTTTGGTGCTTTCAAAAAATATATATAAATATTCATTTCATATTTCTTTTTATTAGAAACATTTACAATACATCTTGAAACCATCTTGCAAAAAATAAAAATACATGATACCAAAACTAATGTTAATACAATATGTTAAAATAAAATACAGACTACAAGTGCTAGGTCAGGGGTAGCCCACCCTCTGTCATGAGTGCCGTAGTCCTGCAGTCTCTGGCTGCCAACGCCGTGGAATACATACTGAACACCCGTAACAAGCAGCTGCTTCGTTTAATTCAGCATAACTGATTCTCTTAATTGAATTGAGGGTTTAGTTTGAGCATAGTCCTGACCAATCTCTTGGACCCCCAGAATCAGAGTTGTCTACCCCTGTGCTAGGCTCTAAAGACCAGCCGGCTCAAAGATGCGAGTGCTGGGCCAGGTGCACGTGGCAAATCCGACCCCTCTCTCTCAGCAAAGACAAGTCAGCAAAACAACAAAAGAAAAAGATAGTGAAGGTAGGTTCGGCATCCGCCAACCCGAACAAAAGCACTAGAACCACTATGAGACCGGTACTGAACTCTTACAGTGCTGGAAGATTCTGAAATGTACCAAAGACATTGTCAGACTGGGGGGTGGGAGAGAAAAGAAAACCCTTTAGAAGATGTAGCAGTAGGGTCCAGGAGTAGATTCCAGCCCCAAAGATGCTTGATAATCGAATGTGATGGCATTCTATTGTGGACGACCGGAATTCAGAGTCGACACGTCGTAATGACGTCTAAGCATTTTGAACAGTAGTAGCATATACACTTTTGTTGTTCTTCACAGCAGATTGATCAAACACTCAGTGGCAGAAATTAACAGTGCTGTAGTTTCCAGTCATTAAAGTAACAGTAATTGCACTGGGGACCAGAAGCACCCCATGGACCTCTGCCGTTTATATCAGCAACTAAATGGCTCCCTCGTTTTCTACTTTGCCTACTATGAGAATCTATGTAAGGACTCCAGCGCCTCTGTTTGACTCCTTCAGTACTGCAGGGTGCTGGCCTGCTCCTCCATCTAGTCCACACAACAAGAAACATGCAAAACTAACATGGATACGTATGGATGTGCGCTCGTGCGCGTTTGCTCCTGTGTCTATACGTTCCACAAGCCCTCTGGGTAATGTAGTTGGACGGAATGCGTCTGGAATGAACGGTGTCCTGGTTATGTATTGGACTGTAGACTGTTTAGGGGCTGTAAGGCTTCAATGTGTTCATAAGAGAATGTACTCTACTTTAAAATCAGTGCTGTAGGAGATATGCTTTAATTCGCATGGGTTTGGGGTTGTCGCTTTACACATGTAACCGTGCGCAGCATACCTGTTTTGCTCATATGTTACATGCTGGACTTGGTATCAAAATCACAACTGATGCCATGTTTGCTTTAGAGGAAAGAAAAAAAAAAAAAACTGAATTTGATATTGGCTCAGAGTAGGCGAATAGGAAGTGAAATATATTCACCTTTTCCATTGATGGATAGAATAATATATTTTATAACAAAGAAACACACAAATATGCATTTTTGGTTCACTGATCAAATGTTAAAGGGCTTAAGCACTCTAATTTTAGAAATAAGTCTTTAATATTATTTGCACAGCAAAGGAAAATGTCCAGTATGTCTGAAAATGTCATTTTTTCCCCACATCTTATAAATAAAATGCAAAGAGAGTGCCAAAGAAACATTGAAGGCAGAACGTACTGAACGCTCAGTGAAACAAAAAGGCATTTAAATCCTATCATTGTCTTTTTACCCTAATACCCTAATTAAAATGCACAGGACTGCCTTTAAAACATTATATTACTGAGAATAAAATACAAACTATGGACAACAGACATAACCACTTATTCCTATGACAGTGAGATATAAATATTCTAATTTATTTTAACCTTCATAAATAAAACTTTTTTATTTTTAAAATTTTCCTAAAAACCAGCTTCCTGTTAGAAATATATTAATGTTTTTTTGTATTAGAAAAAAGTACGAGCGACCTCTTAAGACATTTCTTTTAATTTTCATAAATACCATTCAGATATTTTGACACATAGTAATAATGCATATTAGCAAAATAGAATTTACGAAACTGTAAAATGCTTTAAATTTTTGCTTTCTATAAATGTTTAATCCAAATACGTTCTGCCAAGAAACCCTTTTATGAACTAGTCATAAAAGAAAATAGTATTTGATGAATAATTTAAAAGATGTAGGAGTCTGCATCGGACTGATGGGCATTTCTACATTCAAATGCAGAACTTGCATGTCTTCACTGAAAGTTGAGACTGTTTTGAAGAGCCTCTCTCCATCCTGAAGTACATTACACAAGTCAATATTTTCCATTACTCTACAATCACTTTTTAATTGCAGTTATTGTACAGGCATCGCCTCCATTTCTCTGGTTCTGTTACGATAATCGTATACCGCGGTATTATTGTGTTATTAGTGCTTTACGTTGGCCGTGCTAACACTGCGTACACGAACAGTGCAGTAATCCTATATATGGGGGGAAGCTCACGTATTGCTGTCTCTGTTCACCATGGGCGAGGAACCCAAGGCAGAGGGTATGCAACAAAAAATAATAAATAATAACAATAAACAGTCTGTCTGGAAAACTGGATGAAAATCAGCAGGCTCGTGTCGTAAATCAGTTACGATTTTTTTCCCTTTTACCGAACTGTAATGATTGCAATATTATTCTGATACAGGCCACTCTTTTTATTTTAAGAAAAAAAATACAATTTGATATTGAGGTTTCACAAGTAGTTATGGATCACTTTAAATAAATGCTCACCTTCCCCACTATTCACCTACAAAACAAAGGTATCAGGCTAGCCCTTAAGCGATATTTCTACAGGAATTACAATTAAAAAAAAAAACACCCATGTAACGCCCCCCCTCCCATCATTATTTCAGCTTAATATATTGAAAGTGTTTGCAACATATAGTGTAACGGTACTGGGAGGTGGTTTTTTTCACTAATATTACTTCATTGAAAATAAATGGCTCAGATTATGTACTTTTTAGTCTATGACTGAAATCTTTGGGAAACATTTTTGTAGATGCAAATAGGATATGTTTCTTACAGATGTGTTTAAATAATAAATCAGCAAATGTTTTATAGGGGAATATTATACATATTTCAGATCTTACACTGTGGTTATATATATATAAAAAAACTTAAAACCTACACTAACCAATGATATAATTTAATTCTACTAAAAATAACTCTTAAGTAAAAATGGCGACTTTTTGTCCACCAGCTTTTTATAATTAAAACCCCAGTATAAACAAAACACAAACTTTGACAATAATAGTTTTTAACTACAGATAAGGTATATCTGAGAGAATCATAGTCTTAAGACTTAAAAATAAATTATATGTTTTTATTTTCCCCCAAAACATTACCTCACATCTAACCTTTTATTCTTTGGCTACCTTTACTTGTTCACATTTATCTTGTAATTTTGCAACCAAGAATAAAACATTTTAAACGTGACACACTAACAATCTTAGTGAATAGCAAAACATACATCTGTAATAACAAATAACTTTATAAAAGGTTTTAAAAACACTGAAACAATTTCTCTTAATATTATATTATGGAATATTATCATACTTATGCTAACACTATATAATGTTTATCATGTTTGGAATATTCCCTTAATGCAAGTAATATCATGTAATAAAGGTTTCATAAATGCTACTTATTCAAAGTGGTACATTTGGCTCAATACTATGTCAAGGCATCAATGTCCAGTCTCATCAAACAGCATGGAAAAGGGCTTCAATAAATCCAAACCGCTGTGAAGTTTAACACAGTCTGACTAATCAGTGCAAAATAATAGCGAAATGCAGACCGATCCAATGTTCATACACAGAGGAGCCTTCAAACTCTCATAGACACAATGGGCCCCCGAGGTTTCAAAATGGGGTCTTCCAACACGCTGCAGAGCAGAACAGTCTCTCTGCAGCCACACCTAACTGCGTGTTTGCCTGGCTACACAGACCTGTCACACGCCCACACACATACACAGTTTTCATGCTATCAGATACATTAATTTATGAAATGTGCTGTGAACAGCTGAGCTTTTTTCCACAGCGCAACTCTCTAAGAAAACTTTATCCATGACATCAGCAATTTTCTCTGTTTCCTCCAATCCTGTCTGAATGTTGTGCTTCTCGTAAATTCTGAGGTACTGAGCAGCCCTAACACCTTGGCATTTGTGTACCCCATGCCCATAACAACATGGGGGTGTGTTTCGGCGTTAAGCACAACAAGTGCGAAATAAATCACATAAATGGCACTGACCAAATTATTATTAAACTATCAAAACATAATTTTTAAAGTTTGCTATTCTTTGCTGGATATTTTAGTATCTCCCAGTCTGAGGTACAAACAGTCAAGCGAAACAATATTTCAATTTAAATATAATGTAAACAGACATGTCAAGCATATGTATCGGAAAACGAACGACTGTAGATTAAATCTTTGCTAGCAAAACAACTGCAAACTTCTAAGTATCTAAATACCAAGTGCATCTCATATGAAACAACGAAAGCAGTCTAAAGCAGAGAATATGACCAGACTTACTATTGCAGACAATGAAAATGTGGTTAGTAAGCTGTAATGAAAAGCCATTCCTACATTTGTTTTTTTTTTTTGTTTTTTTTTTTTTGTTTGTATGTTTGTTTTACAGGTTGATAACTGTTTTTTGTGCTGTTGTCAAACAACTGTAAATGTCTGTAGGGTCCTAAATAATCCCTAGCTGAATGCTTGCCACATATTTTTGCTTTTACGGCTTACTTAAGAACGACTGTGAATAAAAATTCACACTCAACATTACTGAGTTTTTGTAGTACTTGCGGTCCAAGACCAAAACATAGATGTCTTGCATCAAATGTTAAGTGCTCACCAAAAAGAACGGTCCTTTGTTTTTTTTTTGTTTTTTTTTTTTTTATTATTGCTTCTTTACAGATACAAACAAAAGGAGATCATAATGTTGTTCCATTTTTCTTCTTCTTGTTTTGGTGTTTAGAAAAATATTTGTCAGAGTCCTAACTTTGACTCATGTGCATGGAGAGACCAGAAAATATTCAAAAAGCTGTACTGGTACTGGTATATTTATTCTATGCAAGACTTCTTTATGAATTTTCACAGTACTAACGTGTTTTATATTTAATTGGTTGGATTATTTGGCTACATTTGAACCTAAAACAACCTTTTTGCTTCAGTTTTGGCTTATCTAACAGACAGTCATGCTTAAGTAAGTGGGAATGCCCATCATCTTTCTGAGCTCAAAGCTTGATAGCTGACGTTACAGTGTCGTTTGGGTTTACTCTTTCCAATGGAGGATAAGGATACATTCAAAACATTTTTTTGCCCATAACGTATTGTAAAGTGATCCTCTCAATGCTTCATAAGCTGATAAACTGAATGGTAAATTTGCACTGTATAGTGAGACGCAAGCATTTGAACCACTGGGTAAGAGGGAACCTGTCTGTGCCTTGAAGCAGTGAAACAGAGACCCTCTGAGGCTCTCTGGGAAACAGTAGGAGAGCTTCTATAGACAGGATGGGATCAAGTGTGATTGTGTTACTGTATTCAACTAAAATGCTCAATATTCATCCATGCAAAAAAATTTACCTGAAACTGAAAAGGGACATTTGTTATGCAGTCATTATTATATGTAACAAGTGTATTTATTCTCCTACATAAGTTAGTTTGGTTTCAAAATCTTATTTTTTTAAGTAATAAGGTGCTTTTTTGTATATAAAGTATCAACAATGTTTGAAATGTAGTCAGTTAAAATACCATTCTCCCTCTTTCATAGCCTTCACATTGTTCCTCATTTAAATTAGAATAATTACTGCTCATTTTGAGTCTTGCAAATGATGAATTAACCCTATTAAACGGATGTTTTGGTCAGTGTTGTAGTCAGTCTGAACACTGAGGACTGACCAACAAGGGTCCGGATTAAGCAGTGACCATCTTTTTTGGAAAACTGCGCTCGTTTTACAATTCCTCGCACATCCACACAACGAAACTCATCGCGCATTCGGCCGTCGCCGGGTTAAGAACAATTTTCTAGCGAGCGGATATAAGACTTTATGGAACCCTTTGACCAAGGGAAGTTTTTTTTTTTTCTTCAATTTCACAAATCCATCCTTCAGTGTCAGGAGAGATATTGCAATGCTTCCTAACCCAAACCCATGCCACCTTATTCCCTGTGTACTGGTTTTGCTCACTATCCATCGATCATACACAAGCAGCCTGCTGTGCATTCTGCAGAGGGGCTCAATGAACCCACAAGAAAAAAAATCTTTTTTTTTTCCTCTCAGTTTTCAAGAAAAGCGGCCCTTTCAAGGGAAAAAGTCGACCCCTTTTTACCCCCAAAGGCTTCTCCCCCCCGTCCTGTATCCTCTGGGCCGAGTAGGAGGGAAGCGGGAGTGTAATTTGATTCCACGCAAATGGAGGCTAAATGGCACGCTGCCTCTGCGTCTATGTCAATTACCATCTTCAGATTCTGTCCCGGAGCTCTGAGGCGCGGCCCTTTATATCGGAGCGGCCATCTTGGTGGGGGCAGCTGCAGGGGTCCTGGTACAGGGGTGGGGGGAGAGGTCAGTAAACTTAGACAGCCTCACAATTTCGTTTTTCCCCATTTGTTTAGAGATATTCAATAATCGGAATATTTTGGCTAATGTGTATCTGATTATGTTTTGGTTTCCTTTAGGTATTGTTTATATGTGTATTGAATGCCTGTCGTTATATAAACGGCTGACGATGTCTTTTTGCTCAGCAGAGAAAAGCCCAGAGCCAGCCCACGGTTTCTCCCAGAGGATTTTGTTTTTTTTTTTTTTTTGCGTTTGAGGGCTCTCTGCCTCAAGACAAAGGAAACCCTGCTCCCCATGGGGATGGGGGGGGTGTCACCCTCCCCAGCTGCACCTCAGCCTGCCTGTCCACCCCGTGGTGGTGGCGGGGGGGATTCTGGGGCCAGCCGCCTGCCATGGGCTGAGCATTATGGGGAGACCCTCACCCCCCCCCCCCCCCCCATCTGCGACTGCCCGCACCTGGACCGACTCCTTTGGCTAATTGCTGCCCGCTCGTCGAGGGGGCCGTGTCCAGACCCTGCCTTGCGCCTTCTCCGGGACAACCGCCGAGCTTGCAGAATGCGGTATGCTTTGGGGAGGGGGCGGGGGGGCTCTGCTCAGAGAATAGGAGCGTTGAAAGGAGCATGTGGCAGGGCATGCATGGTGTATTAGAGTAATTGGGAGGTTAAAGTAACCAAGTGTAAGACACAGGGCAAGGGATGGTGCACTGGAGTAATGGGGGGGGGGATTAGAGTAATGGAAAGGGGGTGGTGCACTGGAGTATTGGGAGTGAATTTGAGTAATGCATGGGGGGTGGTGCACTGGAGTAATGAGGGAGTGAATTAGAGTAATTGAAAGGAGGTGGTGCACCCTTTTTAAAGTGGGTGAATTGGAGTGATGGAAGGGGGTGGTTTACTGTAGTAATGAGGGGGTGAATTAGAGTAATGGAACCCTTGTGCACTGGAGTAATGTGGGAGAATTATGGTAATGGATGCGTGGTGGTGCACTGGCGTAATGGGAGGGGGTGGACTCGCGTAATGGAAAAGGGGGAGGTGCACCAGAGTAATGGGGGTGAATTAGAGAAATCAAATGAGGGTGTGCACTGGAGTTATGGAAGTGAAATAGAGTAATGGAAAAGGGGTGATGCACTGGAGTAATGAGGGGGTGAATTAGAGTAATCAAATGAGGGTGTGCACTGGAGTTATGGAAGTGAAATAGAGTAATGGAAAAGGGGTGATGCACTGGAGTAATGAGGGGGTGAATTAGGGTAATGGACTGGGGTGGTGCACTGGAGTAATGGGATGAATCTGAATAATGGAAGGGGGTGGAGTACTGTAGTATTGGGGGAGGGGGGAATTAGAGTAATAGAAAGGGTGGGTGCATTAGAGTAAAGGTATCCCAGAATGCACTTGTTGCATTTAGCCCAGGAAGCCACAAATTTACATAATATTGACTGGCTCTGTGTGAGTAAATATGCAGTAGCATGCAGTGAGATGTGCATATCGACCCACACAAGGACATTGCTAGATGTTTGTGTTTTCTTTCAATTAACAGCAATCCCATACAAACAAATATCCTACACAAATGACACACTGACATATTTCCCATCATGCACAGTTCATTAACACATTAAAGGCCTTATCCACTCACATCCTGAAACCTTATGCTAACTTATAAAATCACCTTTAGTACATGCTGCTAACATGTGGCCACATTCACTAAAAATAATTATAATAAATCAATATAAAAATATTTTGTATACATAAACACTACAAAAAAAATATTTTTATGACAAATCATATTTAAAAATTGAAATTGTTTTGCCATTAATTACAAATCATCAGTGCTTAATTACAAGCTTGCATGCATCTAAGGCAGCATATGCATGACCTTCCCCATCAGCCAAAGTGAAAAATGATATTTTTATCACATTCACCACATCGAATTTTGTCCCATTTTCTTTCCTTGTTTCCAATTTAGTCATTCCCGTTTTTTTTCCTGAACCTGCTGTCCAGAATTCCCTGTGCCCCAAACGGTTCACACATCTTTCACTACGGTCACCCAGTGACTCACTCATGTGTGACCGGCTGCACAGGAGTCGAGCAGTCAGCCAAGCGAGTGGTCAACAGTCCGCGGTCACAGACAGCAGTCGACCCAAGCTCAAAGTCAAGCTCCAGTCTGAGCTGTGGGAACCTGACCATGCTTTGGGGGGATGTTTTTATTGGTGAGGCTTTCCGGAAGTGAACGGCGTACTTGGAAACATGAGCATAATACAACGTCATTGGCTCCTGAACATCGGCTCCTACAATTCAGGGAAATCATCATTGAGACTCATTTATGAAATTCAGTTTTGTGGTGAAGAATTGTATTTTTCTTCAGCAACTTTAAAGAATCTACTTAAAATTTCTTTAATCCTGAATTTCAGCTATAAAAGATTAAATTTAGCCCAAGGCTAATGTTGTTTTTAAAGTGAGACAGGCATGACTACACTCCAGGCAGAGACCCACACGAGCAACAGACACTTAACTTTGCGGCCGTTTTCTACATTTTCTCTATCGTTCGTTCTTGCAGCCATTTGTCCTTCATTCTCACTTCCAATTTCAGCAAGCATTTCTACTTTGGTTGTTGTTCTGTCTGCAGACGGATGATTCATTAAATTAATGTTTATGTTCAATACCCATTTCCGGCCTTTCTCTTACAACAGTTTGTCCTCCATTCTTTTTTTTTTTTTTTTAATTTTAATCCATTTCCAGTCAATGCATTTGCCTTAAACGGTCTACCAACCATTACAGTGTTCAGTGTATTACTCTTCACCTTCCTTGTGCACTTCCTGTATTAATCTGTGCAAATATTTGTCAGCCAATAACACAAACCCCCTCCACAGCTCATACATCTGTGGTCATGGACCCGTACATCCATCTTCCTCTGAATTAGATGCAGGTCACGGCTGCGCATCGCCCGCGAGCCGCATCGGCAGGCCGCGGCTACATGTGTCCCCGCCTGGCCTAAATCGGATTGATTAACAGCGTGAGTCTCCCCATCCCGCGGGATGCTCCCGCCCCTGCTCTTGCTACAACAACGAACAGCCGCGATAATTGCTAACCCGCATCGCCGGCGGCTCCGCCTAACAGCTCCCCCGTCTCAGTAACCTCACTGCGGGCAAAGAAATAGGGGCGACAAAATTCCGCAATTGAATAGCTCGAGGAAATGGAGGCACGGAGGCAATACTGCTGCACGTGAAACACTAGGTGCAGGTGCTGCACGTCAAACACTAGGTGCGGGACTCAATGTGCTTCCTACTCCATGTGAAGTTATACTCTTCTTTGTTTATGAATCCATTGCCAAACAGGTCACATTATATTAATTCAATGCTACCAGAATTGTCGTTGCATAGGCACAGGCAGCACGACATGAGGTAGTAACATACATTTAATAGATGCATCTTTTACTCTGTCATTCAGTGTTACTGCAAATAACAAGAACAAAGAATGCATATGTGTCAGCAGTGTTGTAATTCAGCTGTTAGCGCGGGTTTCTAACGCGGTCACGTTTACTCAGCTTTTAATCCGGAGTCACTCTGATATGCTCGCTCCACTTCTGACGTTTATGAAATGAAAACAATCCAAAGCTGTCGACACGCGTTTGCGCTGACGGTCGCTGTCAGGGCCTTTATTCCCCACGTGGATTCCGGGCTTTTTGTCGGCCAGACGGTAAAGCCGCGTCTACGACGGTCCCCAGACGAATTCGACCTCCTTTAAGTTTTCTGGTTTATGCCAGTGAAAGTGAGGCCCCCCCGGTCTCTGGGATTATGGTCAACAGTGAAGGAGATTGATGTGGACGCAGGCGTGAGTCTCAAGCAAAACGCCACATCGACTTGATCT
>JAODJU010000046.1:11857071-11870929 GCA_026776725.1 Gnathonemus echidnorhynchus
CCCAGGGTGGGGGGGGGGGGGGAGAGAGAAGGAGAGAGAGAGAGAGAGAGAGAGACTGCAGGAGTCGAGAAGGGTCTTTGTTTGCCGAGCGGTGCGATTTATCCCACACTATCTCCTGGAGTGGGATTCTGCAGGAATGCTGTCTGCAGCTTGTGTGTAATGACGGACTACATTTGCTGGTAAAGACCCATTGCCCTGCAGAATGGTCCGTCTTATATCTAGCCTACAAATTCATTGTCTTCTGGACTCTCTGAGGCGTCTGGTTTTTCTGCTTTATCTATGCCTCTCCTGGTTAAATCCCATGCCCCCTCACATGCCATACTCAGGCTGTGCACATTTATTAATATGACTCTCTGGACCTTATGGGTACAGGGTAGCCCATGCAGATGTGGAATGTGCCAGAATTGCTCTTGGAAAGCCACGCCCACTCCTGTCAGGTGACCTGCTGTGTGTCCATTCAGAAAGCAGACTGTGTTTCATGCCGTGAAGCATCAGCACAGTTTTTATGGGGCGGCTGGTCGTGTTTTAGTGAAGAGCATGAACCTCCAAATTGAAAGCTGCTGTTTCGACTCCCAGAAAGGGTTCTGTGTTGTATTTTTGATTGAGGTACATACCTTACATGTCTTGAGCAGAACATCCAGCTTCAGGAAGAGAATCAGCTGAACAACTAAATATGAATTGTCAGTGTCAGTTTGTGCATTGGCTGTTTTTCAGATTCTCAATTAATTCCTGATGCGATAGACAGCAGAGAGAATCTCTGGCTGTGACAAAAAAAAAAAAAACGTTCTTAAGTTGATAAAGTAGCAAAACTGGAAATGTGATTCACCCATAGAGCTCTGGCTAGCTTCCCCTTGCCCAGTTTTCCAGCACTGAGTAAAACCTGCCAATTTGATCCAGTGCCTGGATCGTCCCAGGCTAACGAACAGCCTATAATGGTTCTCAACCTGCACGATTGGGCAGCAACTCTACTGTACGCATGATGGTTGAATTGATGGCACAAGGCCCACGTTCTGGGTTGTAAATATGTTTGTATATACTGTGGGGGTGTTAATCTGAAGGCTTTTAAGATGTTATTTCTCATGAGGCAGCATTGAGCTGTATATATCTTTGCAGTCCTGAATCTTTTGTGTTCGACCAGCTGAATATAGCTTAACATGGAAGCGCATCAGTTTAATACACATTTGCATGCAGATCGCCCGAGGGAGGGTCGACGTTCGTTGGGTGTGGTGCGCAGGTAATGCGTTCATCCTGTAGACACTCGGGGAACAGGAACTGGCCATATTCCTGCCTTTTTGCTTTCTTCCAAACAAGCTTCTCTGTGCTTAATCGGCGTCTGTTTGTCTGAGCTCACACTATGGGAGCTAAATCATGGTGTGAACTGTTATTTCTGCTTTCGTTTAGCGACGCAGGCCTGCATAGAGGGAAATAAGACCGTCTGTGGTTATGATTTAAAAGAACGTGGCATCATAAACGTAATTGCTGTTTACCGTTGTTCTTAGTTTTAAAAATAATTGTTTCATTTTATTTGAATGTTGTGTGGAATCCAGCTCCTATAACAGGCGTTAAAGTTGGGGCTTCTTCTCTGTAAAAATTTGTCGTGGACTGTCTGTGGGGCTTACATGTGTCACCAAAGGAAGGTTTTTGTTTGTTTGGGTAGTTTTTGGATTGTTTGCATGGTAGTTCAGTTTCAGGCTGACTCCTCCTATCCCTCCTCATCTTACATACTCCCTCCCTCCCTCCCTCCCTCCTGAAATACATAAGCTGTGACTAACCAAAATGCAGCCAGTCTATTTCAGAAGCCAGAGCTCTGCTCAGGACTGATTCAAGAGAGACTTTCTAAACCCAGGAGCACCGGCCAATCAGCTCAGTCCACTCTGAACATTCAGGCAGCTCATCCATCCTGTTCAGGAGTTCCACTGCAAAGAGCTCGACACGCCTGTGCATTGCCTAAATCTGCAAGGTAAAGTTCCTGGGTATTTTTATGAAATGGAAGTGTGGCATCATAAATCGAAGGGGAGGAATTCTTTGGCTCGCTTAGGGTCATCGGTGGACAGCTGTCCGTTTTACCTGCAGGGCAAGTAGCTGTGACTCTCCTTTGAAGTCAGAAATTTCTGGCATTTTTTCGCAGAAAGTTCTGAAAACAACTTTGTTCTAATTTTTTTTTCTCTGTTCTACAAATGTAATATTTTGTGTTATGGTTTAATTCACAGTTGCACTTTAGAATCACTAATTATAATTTAATAATTGCAAATTATATGATTGTAAGGGATGATGAGTTTTGTCATTTTTTGTAAGAAATAATATTTAATTGCAAAGTAAAAATGTGAGCTTGCTTGTTTTTTTTATTTTTTATTTATGATTTTTTAAAATGAGAGATACACGTCAACACAGAAGTGGATAAGAGGAAATTAGTTTTCTCTGTGAATAGGAAATCGCTCACCAGCCCAGGATGTGTGTGGTGTGAGTTAGATCCATGTCGTCTCTAGAGTGAAAATTCGGCACGAGTTATGAAGCTAATTTCATTCATAAAAAGTGCGAAAAAGCAAAAAATAACAAAGAGCCGTGACCTTGGTCATAGCGTGGCCAGACTATTAAAATCATCATTGTCCCACTGCATCCCCTGGTGTGGGTCATGGGGACTATTAAAATAGGGCTTGAAAATGTTTTAATCTCTGTGTCCCAGATGGTGCCGGTCAGTGACCGCTGATAGTGTAACTTTTTTTTTTTTTTTTTGTGGAACCTTAAAATAGCAGCTTGAGTCATTAGTCTGCTTGTGATTCTGTTCTTATTTGTTTTAAAAGGTCTGAAGGTTCAAGGTTAATAATCCTTTTTACCTTTGTCCCTGGACGGGCGGCAGCCTATTAAGCTGATCGCCATGGAGACCCCCGGACAGAAGCGGCCCAGCCTCAGCATCAACTCGCCCCTGACCCCGAGCCGCATCACGCGGCTGCAAGAGAAGGAGGACCTGTGCAACCTCAACGACCGGCTGGCCGTCTACATCGACAAGATGCGCTCCCTGGAGCTGGAGAACGCGGGGCTGCGCATGCGTGTCTCCGAGTCGGAGACGGAGGTCGGCCGCCAGCTGTCCGGCGTGAAGGCGGCCTATGAGACCGAGCTGGCCGACGCCCGCAAGACCCTGGACTCGGTAGCTAAAGAACGCGCCCGGCTGCAGCTGGAGCTGGGCAAGGTGCAGGGTGACTACATGGAGCTCAAGGCCAGGTAGGCCCCTCTCTGCGCCCTGTGCTCCCGTTCAACCTCCTAATTAAAGATGAATTTTGGGCTCCTTGCTGTCTGTGTGCGCTTGCAGTCCTGGTTCAGCTTGAGTGCCATGCAGAAACAGCTCTAGATCTCATTTTTAAACTTTTTTTTGATTCCACACAGAAGTTGTCAGGGCAGCTCCTTTATTCGCCATTGATCCACAGTTTCCCACAAAGTTTTCTGTTCCCGATCCCGTCTGATCGCACACACTTCCCGGGGTCGGTGCTGCGGGGCTGTAGGCATCTCCTGACTAATCCAAAGGCACTTACAACCAAAATAAGCTCTTTAGGAAAGTCGAGGTCCAGCAAGACCGGAAACCCAAGGCCCTGGCCATGTTTTCGGAAGATGAATTGAGGGTTCAGATTATTTGTGCCAATGTTTTTGGGGAGATCAGGTGAGAGTTGGGTTTGCTTACTGTATTCAACCAGTATATCTATTCTCATGGTCTCTTCAAGAACTAGTAAATTTAATATCCTGATTGTAACCTGAAGCTCTCTGATGGCATCCAGTTGCATTAACTCATGGATGAACGTGTTCCTGTTTATATGCCTCGCCTGCACTCAGGTATGTTGAATGGCGTTTTTCAACCAAAACCCGTCCAGGGCTGCATACTTGTTTGGCTTTTACTTTTACTTCGCTTTAATATCGGTCTTTTCAGCACATTATAGTGCAATTTACAGAATATACAGTGCTGGTATTTTGGTTACATTTTGATACAGTCCCGTTTTGAATCGTGTGTCCTCGACGCTTCCCACCTGCTCTGTGATGGCGCACGCTGATGCTGGGGAAAACCACGGTGACACGGGGACCCACCCAACTCACTACTCTGGGTCTTGGTCATTGGCGTGCAAGCTTGTGTGACTCACCCTGTTTGGTTGGCATGGCAACCCTGCACATTGTCTGTCAAAGAGTCACAGATTCAAATGTTGTCAGGCTTTTCATTAATGCGAGTGCCAAGATTTCTTGTAGATGGGTGTGCCGCCACCGTACAGGGAGTTCTGGTCCCATTTGGGGAACTGGCTCATTCAAACGCATTCAGCCCAAGGCACTATGACATTTTCAGTTAGTTTGGTGAGTCCATTCTTGCTAATTGCTAATGGGGAACTGTTCACCTTGGTATGTTTAGCGTGTTCCACTTAAGGAAGGGGTTCTCCCTCCAAAAAAAAAATGTTGTTCGGACTTTTTTTTTTTTTTTTGGCAACAGAAAACTCTACGATCTATTTTGGGAGCTGTTCTGATGCCAGTGACGTTTTCTTTGTGCTTTTTGAAGCTATCAAAGGGAACTCCAAAGGAAGTCTCCCTGTCACCACGTTTGACCGCATGATCTCCACGCCTGCTCCTCACTCAGACTGCTCTGGCCTCATCTATGTCTCTTGCTGTGTTTTGCACCTGCTGGCATCACCTTTAATTCAAGAATTTGAATTTTCTGCCGTAAGATATACATTGATTTACAGATTTCCTCACTGGAGATTATATAATTTACTTTTCAGCGACTACATTTCAGCTGTTAATTATTGTAAGATTCCCTGATGCAAAGTAGATTTCCTGTGAATTAGAAGGCGGCCTGGTCGTCCCTTGGGTTATGAAACTGAGCAAATCTGCTGGGGCTGTATCGCGTTTGTTTGGTGTGGGGGGGCAGGGTCATGGTAAATCTTGATTTTAGTGGCTTTTTTAAATTCAGACTCTTGGGCATCCCGAAATCCCCGAGGGGAACTCCTGGTGCCGTTTGGGCGTGTTTGGAAGCTGCAGCCGCATCCCTGCAGCTTTGCTGGGGCTGTGATTGGTGCGTTTGAGTATGGGGGCGGAGCCCAGGGCCCCATGGTTAGCCCGTACTGCCCGCCGTCACGCTTTTCATCCCTGTGGCTGAGTTGTGGTTGGGGGAAGCCCCAGCTGCAGGGGTTGGTTTGGCCGCAGTGACGTCTGTCCAGCAGAATGTCCAGTTTGAGACCATCAAAGATGGCAGCGTGGTTCTTATGGTAGCAAGTCATCTAGTACTGACTCGTGGGGGATGTGCGACAATGATAAAGGTGGGGGGTGGTTGTGTCAGTGTAAAGAAAATACTGCCTTCTGATGATACACATTGTGCTCTGCAATGTTACTGGCTGGTTAGGAGGGGTCTTGGGGTGTCTGTGCGTGTGTGGAACAAGGCTAGGTCAGAATTTCCATGGAACTCTGATCCATCTTGGGCAAAGCCAAGCGCCATGACTCACTCCTCCCCTCATGGGGTAATTTGCTTTACGAGGCACAGAAGTTAACCCCAAAAAGCCGTTTTTTGGACGTGGCGTTCCTTCCTGGTAGTATTCAAATGTTTTGTTTACTGCAATTAATTCTCCAACTCAACAAAACAAAATAGCCAATGACTCCCCAGCTAAAGGTCTTTGGCAGAAGCACAGCGTCTGCCTCTGAGGGCGTGGCTTATCCCCTACTGCTCATACTAACGCCGCTGGTGCTCACGTGGCGTAGCGTGAGAGAACAACCTCTGGTTGTAACCACACTTGCTGGTACTTCTCCAGACCCAGGACGCACACACACGTTCTCAACTTAGAGGCCTCTAATCCAGAGCATCTGGATGCATTCAAGAGCTTGACATTCCAGAATATGTGTATGATTAGAGCAGATGCCAAACAAACATCTCCAGAGGCTGCTGCTTTGTTTCCACTCGGATCAGTTGTATGGGATTTAATGCATTTGAGAACCGAAGGGGTTTGCTGACGTCTCCCGATTTTGCATGAACTCCTTATTCTCATTCACGGCCAAAATGTCCTGCTCTGTGTCATCGAGGGGAGCGCATTCTCGATTAATCGCAGAATCGCACCAGTTGGAAGCCGCAAGACGGCACAAGAGCAGTTTTCGGTTTCTTCAACCTCGTGGCCATATGTTCCTAATTCCATCTCCCGTGCACTGCTTTTCGTAGCCTTTCATATCAGGGCTGGTAATTTAATGGGCCGCAGTGCTAGCACTGAGTTTACCACAGAGACGGAGAGCTCATAGCAGGTAGATGAATCACACACTTCCTGATGGTGAAGGACCACACCCAACCTTCCCCTGCTAGCTTCCGCATGCTGCTGAAAGGCACAGTAATCCCTTTATTGGGAGGGTGATGTCCTCAAGACTTCGCCGCGGGTGTCCCTTCCCTGCTGCTCATGTTTAACATCGTCACTAGTGGTTTTCAGACATTTTAATGGTGCTCTAGAAACTGAGCTCACGGTGGCAGTTTCAGGAGATGAGCAGTGAAGATGTGCAACTTGAACACTGAAAGTCAAGCCTGTGGTTTTGTTAGCCTCTTTAGTTTGTCTTGTAGGCTGATGTTTCTCAAACTAGTCCTCAGGGACCCCCACACGGTCCACGTTTTTGCTCCCTCACAACTCCCATGGTTCCCTGAGGACTGGTTTGAGAAACCCCATTATAGACCATAGTCCTGTAGTCTGTATTTGTGGGTCTTCCCTCAACTTTTCTCAACTGACCCCCCTCACTGCCATTCAGACTCCATTACCAGGCCCTCAATCCCCCCCCCCGCCACCTCCGCCGCTTCCTTCATCACCCCTGTATGAAACGGAGGGATGTATGTTAAATATGTTAAATGTAGCATAAATTAGCCTGACAAGAGCGTAAACAAAATCTGGGAAGACGCCCGTGTCTTTGACCTGTCTGAAACGGCACCATGTAAAAGGCTCTCTCATTCTGCCAGTCCCACGAGGCCAACGCCCACTATTGTTCCACAGTGTTTTGGGAAGGATGTGCATTGTGGCTTTTGTTGTAGCCTTTGTGTTGGTGGCATCGTCGGTGTGCCTTTGTGGCTTCAGTAGCGTGATTGAAATTAGTGTGGCAATGTCAGGTCCTGCAGGTGTGGCGCTCGGCTGAGGGGCAGCATGACAGCAGCCTGCCAGACGACACCACCCTTTGTTGCATAAATATGAATCCTAACTCTTTGTAAGTGTTTCTGACGTTGGTGTTCAGGCAGGATCCACAAGGATCTGCCGCTTCAGGGCTAATTGTTGACTGAGTAATTATCTCTCGCTTTGGCCAGACTGGTTCCAAACCCTGTCAGTAATTAGTTAGTGTGCTTGGTGGGGGGTTGGGCCGCTACTTTATCTTGGACCCTCAGACTTTTATGCCCTTTCTAGCCTGAGTACTGAGGGGATCTTGCATTCCTTTCCGCTTATGTCTTCTGACTTCTTCCGCTTGTGCTGGGTGTGTAAATGTATATGTAAAGCTGTCTATGGCGACATGCTGGCACAGTCCATCTATCCATCCATCATCCATCCATCCATCTTCTGCCGTGTATCCGGGGCTGTGTTGCGGGGACAGCAGTCTCAGCAAGGACACCCAGACTTCCCTCTCCTTCCCTTTGCAGAGGTGTTTTATGAAAACTCAACTGTTGACAAGGTCCAAATTAATAAAGGACTTTTTGGAAAAATTTGATTTTTGGTCACTGTATCCATATGTATCCATAAATTTGAATCTATATCTTTCTTTCCCAGCCAGTTTATCTGCAAACAGGAAGGGAATAATATTGAGGTGTAAACAGGATGTTGGAGCTCAAATTGGCCATTTTGTGGAAGTTTTCAGTCTCCTAACACCAATGGTGCCCCTACCCAGTGGATTTAGGTGTCAGGAATGGAAGAGGCCGTCAGAGATGAAGTTCTGTTTCTGTCTGGTCATTCTGCTCCAGGCAGGACCTTTCTGAATGCAGGAAACCCCCCTTTTTCCACCAGTGTATTTTACCACCGCGGCTCCGGGGTCATGCTAGCATTCCCCGGGAAACTCCTTTCAGGGTGGTCCGGTGAATGTGCCCCATGTGGACTGTGGCTGAGTGCAGAGGAAGATGACAGATTGTCTGAAGGACCCCCCCCCCCCCAACCCCCGGATGGTGCTGGAGGAAGGATGGTGGTCTGTGTGTGTCTGTCTGTCTCTCTGTCTTTTGTGACTCACCCTGCATCTTGACTTTGTATCCTTTATTAGTCCCTGTGAGTCTGTCATGTTTGTGTGGGTGTTTCTCTGTGACCGTACCTTCCACTCTTAATTACTTCAAATTGATTTAGTTAAAATTTAATTTAGTTAAATTTTAAGGCAGTAGTGCAATCCTCGTGTCCTTTTCCCCATGCTCATTCGTACAGTAAGATCGTGTTTCCTTTGCTGTACTGGGTTCCCTGGCACGCCCAGTTCGGTGTCTTGTTCTATCTGTTTGCACTGAATGGCCACCCAGCAAGCAGTTGTAGCTTCTGTATCAGCCAGGATATTGGGCGTGTCTTTGGATAAAGCGGGAGATATCCGTCCCCCGTCCGTGATCTGCTGCTTCTGGGATTTGTGGCTTTGGCTGGTCTTGTGAGTTGCCCTGTGTTGACAAAAATGGCAAATGCTTTTTTTTTTTTTTTTTTTGGGGTGGAGTTACCTTGAATTCTGCGAGAGAGCAGGTTTCTTCCTGCAGGGGTGCGAGGGGTATAAACCTGTATGGACATTCAGTGTTTTGCGGCATAATCCCCCCCTCCCCCCCCCCCCCCCCCCCCCGTGACTCATGTGCTCCACCATCCCCTCTTTATATTTACAGCAAGTAGCTGTATGCGTGGAATTCCACTCGCCCGCTCCAATTATCCCCCCTGAAAGTAGCACGAGAGGCCATATTTGCCGCACACGGCTGGAAAGGCATCGTCCCCGTTTCCATGGCAGCGCCACAGCAAAACAGCTTCTGTTGGCTTGTGGTTTCCATGGTTGCTGTGGCGATTGACAAAGATAGATGTGAGTCATACAGGCTTGAAATTCAGATGCGGCATCCCCAGTTTCATTTATTCCTTTTTCTTTTTTAAACATCCTTTTCCCTGTGTTTTTACGTCACGGGGTACTTATCTTGTTGCCATAGCAACCAGAGTTGTAGATTATACAGTGAAGAGGACCACATGTATGGCGTGTCAGCTTTCGATTGTTATTAGTATTACTGCTTCACAAAAAAAAAGATAAAAGAATTTCAGTTACTGGATTGAGTTTTTCTTTGCAGCTTTCGTTCACCCCTGAATTTAACTGGATATTTTACTGGGCTGGTGCCTTTGTGCTCCTTTAACGCCGCCTGGGAGCTGAACCGGAAGCTTTAGAGCAACATATTCAGCACCATCTTAACTGTAGACTCTCAAGTGTTTTGTTTTCATTTTCCTCTTTCTTGTTCTGTTTCTGTATTAAATACACACAGCAGTTTCTGCCATCTGTCTCTCCATCCATCATCCACAATGCTTGTCCAGTACAGGGCCACAGAGAGCCTATCCCAGGAGATGGGGGACACCCTCAGCGGGATGCCAGCCAATCACAGGGTGCACACACCCTAACCAACTATAGAGAGGTGCCCAATCAGCCCTCAGAGACGTGAGGCTGCAGAACTCACTGCCTTGCTGCAGTAAATTGTTTTTTTTTGTTTGATGTTTCTTAGAATCTTGCGATGCGCCGGGCCCTGGTTACATTAGCCAGGGATGCTAATCCCACAGGATTAATTCTCAGACTGGGTGTGACTGCTGTACCGCTAGGCTGAGCGCTGGCTGCGCCTTACGCCTGCACCATTCTGCCGCGGCCTCCCCACGATTTGCCGCAACTTGTTAAGAGTCTCTCCCTGCCTTTCTTGGGATGAATCGAGCATCTTGCCGTGTGTCCGTTTGGGCACACCCTGCCGTTTGCTCAGCCACGCCCATGCGCATGCTCCCTGCAGTTTGCGGCCTGTGTAATTGTCAGGATACGACGGGTTTGAAATGTAAACACTATGTACTTTGTGTAGAGAACATGTGCAGAAGACTTGCAGGTTTGCAGTTCTTTCTTTTCGGCTCATATTTACTTTAATATAATGACGCCTCACCTGAACTCGGCAAGGCTCAATACTGAAATATTTTTATTGCTTTAAGCTATCAACCGTTTTTGTCATTCGCACAGTGCTCTACTTGTTGAGCCAGAAGAGCTATCAAGTATTTGTTATTTTAAGAAGCAGAAGACCCAACGCTGTGCCGTCCAAGTCTGCCCGCTTGAGTACACACGCGTCCC
Source organism: Gnathonemus echidnorhynchus (assembly GCA_026776725.1). NCBI lineage: Eukaryota > Metazoa > Chordata > Actinopteri > Osteoglossiformes > Mormyridae > Gnathonemus > Gnathonemus echidnorhynchus. The sequence continues at coordinate 11,867,344 of JAODJU010000046.1, forward strand.
CTTGCTGCTGGGCTTGGTGGCTTTAATCTGGATAGAACTGGCACTGTTCACATGCCCTTAATAACTGGCCTCCATTCCGTGGTTTGGTGCTGGATCCTGGCCACAAAGCCTATTAGCGAGTTGCCCCGGAGCCTGGCGAAAAGGCTGTCCTGGAGACCGCCGTAGCCGGAGGCATAGGTCGGCTCGGAGGTGCAGGATGGCATTCCTGACGGAGCTTGTTTACACCTGCCCTGCCCAAGCCTGCTGTTCTGCAGAACTGGTCAAAGGTGTGGTCAGCCTTCGGGAATGCAGTGCTGCATTCCTGCCTGAACCTCAGTAAGCATTTCTCACGAGCCTGACGTCTCAAGCCATTACTTGCCGTAGCTGTTCCGTCGTCCACACGCCTGCTGCCAAAGCAGGTATATTTGCAATTATGAGTGGTTCCCTTTTTCGCGATTAAAATGACAATGAATCGTTTGCCATTTCCCCCTGGGTGCTTTGAGTAAAGCGTCACTTCAGCTGGAGGGCACCCAGCCCTGTGTCAGCCTCCGTCTGTTGACTGTATTTATCTTAAGACGCAAGTCTAAAAATATCTAATTTCTAATGGATCTGCATGTGTGTTTTTGGGTGTGTTCTAGTGCAATGATGTGATTACACCTTTGGCAGAATAGGGAGGACGGTATAATAGATAATTTGATACTTTATCTATCCCCGCAGGGAAATTCTCTTTTCACCTAATCCATCTTGCTCTCCATGAGACAAACATACAGGTGAAAGCAAGCTTTGGGGGGGTGAGTCACAGTGAAGGGTCAGCCAGCATTCAGCACCCCTGTAGCTGGGGGGGGGGGGTTAAAGGCTCAATGGCAGCATTAGTTTAACAGCCCCGTGATTCAAACTAGCAACCTTCCGATGACGGGCACAGATTCCTAACCTGCTGAGCCACGCACTCGCTTAGGCAGCCTGGAAGTGATCTTGATGACAGATGGACAGCGTCACTGTCGATGCAGCCCACGCTGTGGACGCCATATAGGGTTTGCGGCACCAAGTCCTGCTTCCACTAAGATGACCGGTTTTGTCTAGATGCTTGGTGTCCACTAGATTTGTCGTGTTCTCTCGTTGTCTGGGACCGATCTGGGACTTTCAGTTTTCTAGAGGAAGTGCGAGTGGCTACAGGCAGTTTTAAATGTGTGTCATCTTCCGCTACAGTGGATGTAAGCATGAACTAACTGTTCTAACTGGGGGAAGAGGGGAAAATCTGAGGTTTATGGGTAAACAAAACCTTTTCAGATGTCATGGAGCAGGGCTTTTTTTGGGATCGGTCCTTACCTCCATCATGTTAGAGCATCACTAGCCACTGCGTCCTATGGTAAGATAGGGTGGCCAAAAGATGCACATGAGCACCTCCTGCTGGTCAGACTGTTTGGGCAGCTTGGGACAGTTGGGTGTGCTGTTCCTCTGCCCCAGTCCTCGAAGGTTGCAGTGGGTTCAGGGTTTCCAGCTCTCATGCTGAGCTCTCAAATTGGTTCAATTGTCAAAATAATGCGGTCGAGCGCATGGGCAGATTGGAGATCTGCTTGCGGTGCGGCCCGCCAGCACCAGGGCTGCGAGCAAATGGCTCTGTGGTTTCATGCGACGTGTATCCAACCCCACAGGAACACCAAGAAAGAGTCGGACTTGGCGGCAGCACTGGCCCGGCTGAAGGACCTGGAGGCCCTGCTCAACGCCAAGGAAGCTTCCCTGAGCACCGCCCTGGGGGAGAAGCGGAGCCTGGAGGCCGAAGTTCGTGACCTGAAGCCGCAGCTGGCCAAGGTGACCCAGCATTCTGAACCGCTCGCCACTTTCTTGGTGTTTTACTGGCATCTGCTGTGCAGCAACAAAACGAATGTTGGCCGAGCTGAGCGCTTATGAAACGGACATTACAGCTGCTTCATTAACTGCTCTGTGCCTTTTGAGATCTTATCTTCTAATGCTGGTTAAAGTAGTTAGCTCATATCGCGACACGTGAGAGGCAGGATTGATCGCGAGTAGGAATAAAGCCAGCAGGTTGTTGTGGTTTTGGCATAGCCATGAATCTATGTATCAAGCACTTGGTCGCCTTGTCACTGTTTTCCTGTTCAGTGAGTTGGGGAATAATCCAGTGAAAAATATTTCATAAGATTACTTAATAGTGACACAAGCCCGCCACCACATGGTCACTTATGGAATTGCATCTATTTTTTTCTGAGCTGCAGTGCTTCTTTTACCATATTCAGCATATTATTGCCGCGAGATTGAAAACCAGAAGAGTAACCGAATTACAGCTGTGGGTTTCAGTAATACAATGACACGAACATGAAAGGTGACAAAGGTCTGTCATTTGCAACTGCAACGGGTAACCTTGACAACCATATCTCATATTTGTAGTGTGCGCTAGCTACCACGTGTATGTGTGTGTGTGCGTGTGTGGCCCACTGACAACCTACCCTGGAATGTTGCCATGGCAGCTGGAGGGGAGCCTGAACGATGCTAAGAAGCAGTTGCAGAGTGAAATGCTGATGAGGGTGAATGCGGAGAACAAAATGCAGACCCTCAAAGAGGAGCTGGAGTTCCAGAAGAACATCTTCGGCGAGGTGAGACTCAACACCTACACCTGCCTGCGTTTTGGTCTTTAGAAACTTCCAGGCAGTAAGCTGGCAGCAATAGGGCAGTTGACGCACGACTTGGATAGCCGGCAGTCTGGCGAGTGGCGGTAAGCGTGGGTTTGCTGTTGCATCTCGCCGCCCCCTTCTTCCTCCAGGAGCTTCGGGAGACCAAGAGGCGACACGAGAATCGCATGTTGGAAGTCGACAGCGGCCGGCAGAGCGACTACGAGAGCAAGCTGGCACTGGCCCTGGCCGAGATGCGGGAGCAGCACGAGGAGCAGCTGAAGATGTACAAGTCAGATATCGAGAAGACGTACAATTCCAAGGTGGGTGACGGTGTAGGGGGGGTGTCGAGCCGGCGAGTGCATGAGAGATGGGTCACATGCGATTTCAGAAAAGCACGCCATGCAGCAGCGTTCACACCCTGGCAAACACGGGCTCCGCGCAGAGAACAGTGAGCCTCGTGAAAGAGCAGTGCGACCGGCTCTTTACACCAACTGTGTACACCTGTCTCCATGCCAGCTGGAGAACGCACGCCTGTCGGCCAACCGAAACACCCTCCTGGTGGGCTCGGCGCATGAGGAGCTGCAGCAGACGCGCATGCGGCTGGAGACCATATCTGGCCAGCTCAGCCAGCTGCAGAAGCAGGTAGGACGCCCCCCTGTGGTGCACTGTTGCCATTGCGCCGCCAAAGCACTTCATTCCAAAATTTGGCCACTTTCCCTGAACACCCCTTCTGTTCATAGTTCATAAAATTTCCTCCCGACAGTCAGAGTCTGGTCTTTGGCATTCATGTTGACCTGTGTGTATGGTTGAAACAATTTATTTTGGTGCTTAATCTGCCTTAAAGCTGTATCGTTGAAAGAACATTCTAGAGCCATGGAGGGGCTCTTGAGGAGGAAAGCAGTGAAGAGTTTCTCAAAGCTCATTAAGCACCCCTCTGACCCCCCCCCCCCCAAACCCCACCCAGCTGGCGGCTAGTGAAG
>JAODJU010000046.1:11895177-11919826 GCA_026776725.1 Gnathonemus echidnorhynchus
ATCACCTAATCTACGTCAGGGCTGAGACTATGTGCACGGAGGGTGACCACCTAATCTACGTCAGGGCTGAGACTATGTGCACGGAGGGTGATCACCTAATCTACGTCAGGGCTGAGACTATGTGCACGGAGGGTGACCACCTAATCTACGTCAGGGCTGAGACTATGAGCTACTTCAGGTTTTACAAACTATTTTAAAACTGAAAGGCTCCTGTGCTCGGCTAATTAGTTCAGTTCTTCTTGTGCTTTTGCTGGTTTATTTCTCTGACTGAAAAACTCATCCAGCTGTTTCACATTAACATTAGTGACACATGCCTGATTATAGGAGACTGACCAATGAGCACACAGCAAGAACTCAGTGCAAAAGTGAAATCTGGGGTATTAATGGAAACTCTGCAGTGTGTGCCGCACTGTTGTGTCACATCTCAAGGACTGAAAATTTAAATTCAACCACCAATCTGTATGTGGGGTCTGCACGTCCTTCCAGTTAAGCTGATTGGAATCTGGCCTCTGCCAATGTGTGCTGGTCTGTACCCTGTGATCTGTGATGGACTGGCATCTCATCCTGTTCCTCTTCCTTCTCCAGGATAAATGGCTGTAATATAGAAGAATGTTAAGAAAGTCTGGGGAAAATTATTCAAAATGGTGACATGTACATAATGAATCACAAGTCTTTAAGGTGAAGCGGTTAGCATCTCCTGAGATTAGAAGTCATGACTGTAAATACCCTCTCCTGCCAAGGTCAGCTGGCAGCCTGTGCCAGTGTTTCCCAACCCGGTCCTCGGGGACCCCCAGACAGTCCAGGTTTTTGCTCCCTATCAGCCGACGGTAGGAGCAAAAAGGTGAACTCTATGCCTCCTGCCCAGATATCGAATTCCTGTGCACAGGAAAGAGATATTTACACTCCTCAAATGTCAGGATAAGGCCACGCACACAGCAGCCTGTATGCAGACCTGCAGAAACCGCACCTTCAGCCTCAGTGGGAAGATCGCCAGTGCATCCATGGAGGATACAGGACAGGCACATGAGCAATACCTTCAGCCAATAAAGCCAAAAATGAGGAACTTACAGCTTTCCTGGCAACAGGTAGCTCTAACCAGTGGAAGCAGGATCTGGCACAACCCGATAAAGAAATGCAAAGTCAAACCTGAGGCTCAGGCTGATAACGCTGTGAAATAAAGCGCGGCTTGCGCTGACAAGTTGGCACGCTCGTATCTGTGTTAGCAGCAATCAAGAGGAACACCACACTGTGTGCCTTTAGCTGTCAGCAAGTGGTTTAAAACACATCCTTTGGTAGGCTATTAGCTGCCTCATTAGGATGACATTAATATGGAAATTGTTAAACCATAAACAAAACTGTTGCCAGTGTTCTATTTATCTCTGCCATTAAAATTCAGAAAAGAGTGAAATATTACTCCATTAGGCTGAGCTGCTGAGGTGCAGAGTGTTCAGATACATACTGGAAATGCACAGGAGCTCCTATGTCCTGCTTCCGACTCTGTTACCGTTTAGTTTCTTAAAGGATGTTTCTTATGCGTCATTCTGAGGCTAACCTGAATATTCCAATTCCAACATTATAAATACAACTTAACCGGTTAAAATGAATTGCAGTTTTAGCCTCCAGTGGCTGGATTAGACGCTCAGTAGATTTAGTTGGTGTTTTGGGTCCGCATGGCAGTGATTGACAGATTACGGCAGTCGTACTCAACACAAGCTTTTGTCCCTTGTTCCTCTCATCCGTAGTGTTGAGTGACCTCCAGTGTAAACATGATCTTCTGAAATGTATATTGTGTAGATAGAGATGGTGTCCATTGGGTTAGCAGGTTAAGGACAGGGTTACCTGTTCATTAAGGTACTTAACCTGAACCTGATTTTGGTCAGTAGAAAATATACAATCGTATCAATGGGGAATGTGTAACACTGTATGAATTGCATCAAATAAAACATCAATTAAGCAGGGAAATACAGTAAGTAAGGCACTGGTTTGTCTTGCTGTTGCTATCACAAAATCAAAGCCTTTTACAGACTTGGAAGTCTGTGGCCCTCTCCCTTAAACAGTTACTTGGTACAACAAGAAGATTAGTGTCTCATTCCAGAGATTTCTCATTCCAGCCACAAATGCATCTCTAGTAAAATTATGTGCTCCTTCGGAACTCATTCCAGCTGTTTCATGTGGTTTACTGAACTGGAACAGCAGCTGGCTCCCATGGCACTAGTGCGGGGGGGGGGGCAGACCTGGAAGGGTGAAGCTGTGTCTTATAATAAAAACAAAAATACAAATATCCATTACACTCAAAAATGTCAAATTAATAGAAAAGCAAGAAATATATTAGTGTTTATGTCCGAATGATTAAATCTGGCTTTAAGACTCAAGTATTTGTAGGTTTTTCACCCTCAGACAGGTCCAGCGATTCGGTCAGCACCTGGACACACGCGTGCTATTTGCCGCCATCCAAAAACACTGCCAAAATAAGCGAGATCGCAAGTCTGCCCTAATTGGCTATGAGATGTCACGTGATGGAAGAGAGTTACAGGTGATTAATGGCGGGTTATACTCGCCAATTTGAGCAACTCCTGATACTGTGTTACGAGCCGATGGAAGGAAAATAAGTGGGGAATCGCGCACGTTTCGGTGCAGCTGACGGGGATAAGGGACGACCTTCTGCTCCGCTTGGCTCGGCGGAGTAAATTACGACAGCTTCGGGAATGCGCTCCACATTCTAGCAGGAGGGCAGCATAGAAAAACAGAGTTTTTATTGGCCGGAGCAAACGGGATTCATTAAGAGGACCGATTTTATTTACTATGCACTTGATATTTTAATTACTTTTTTCCCCCCATTACCATCATTTTATTAGCAAATGCCTCTGAACCGCATTTGGATTCTTATGCGCCAACAGGAACCGCGTGCAAAACAAACACGGACTATTAAAAAAATGGCAAAGGTCAGATGTGCTGATGGCTGCACATGATACAGACGTGTATTAGATGCTTAGAAATGTTTACCTCCGGGTGGTAGTTTAATTGCAGTTAAATGCAGCGGACGTCCCAGCATGCTGTTCAGAACAGCAGCATCTCATAAATAACGACTATTGCACAAGTGCTTGTTTGTCGACAGCAATGTGATTTATTGTTATTTATTACTGGCTGCTGTCCTTATTGTCCATACACTCTGATACTTATGTTATTCTTGTATTTACTTGTCACTTGTATTTACTTGTACTTGTAAGTACTGGCCATATATGACAAAAACATTGAAACTTTATATTCACTTTATATTCTAAGAAGTAAAACAACGGATATAGAACCGGACAATAAGTGCATGAGATGCATGGAATCAGGATGCCTTGTGGAAAGGCTGAAAATGGTGAGCAGAAAGCATCTTCTCCCCGAGAAGATTCACTCTCATTAATCACGCTCCATGCTGTCAGCAGTCGGCTCTGACGAGAGGCGGATCTCCATGGTACCAGAGGATTGTCAACAGAACCAGAACTGTTCAGGCCAGCTGCACTACTGGAAGGGAATGAGCCACAATCCGTATAGGCAGCTCTCTGTCCCTCTCATCTGCTCGGATCCTCCGCCAGACCATACGGAGACCAGTTGTGCACACTGCAATAAATATAAGACGCACACACACACACACACATATATATATATATATTGCATTTTTAGGTGAAATGTAAACTTCATAATATGAAGACTGACTAAAATGTTTAAGCTATTACTAAAATAAAACCATCATGAGATGTAAATATTCGTTCAAATAAGACGTTCACTCCAACCATTGCAAATTAGGAATTAGGAGCAAAGGTCAAAGGTTGACTTCGGTTCTGGTTCTAAAATTTTAAGCAATGAATCTTGTTCAGTTTCAGACAAAAGAGGATTCGCCCAATGGACAGGCGTGACTGCAGCAAATGCAATAACGCTGAACCGTGAAAAGGACACCCCCACCCATCCAGCCACCACCCCCCCCAGTCACATCTCCAAAACGCCACTGCTTCAAACTCTTCAGCTATGCTTTTGACCCCCATGACCCATATATGTGGTGCCCAGTTACAGAATCAGACATGTGACCATTGACATCACTTCCTTTGAAGACGAAATTACTCATTTAAAATCAGAATAAAGAGATATGCTGCTGAAAATGTCTGTCCTGAGACATCCAGGTCTTACAGGGGAAAGAGATACCACTCCCCCCATTTTAGCAAATAAGTTAAATATATGCCTCTGAACACATGGAACTGATCAAACTCTGCTTTTGCTTCTCTACCCTGACTCCTTTGGTGGGTTGAGCTCTTAATTGAGGGAGAAAATATTACTCACTTTTTGGAAAGGACAGGAGTTCGAAGAAGGGAACATAATGAAAGGGGAAAAGCAGCTGACTGCCATCGAGTGACAGGATGATACGTGTGTGTGTGTGTGTGTCAGTGTGTGTGTTTGTGTGTCAGTGTGGGCCAGATGTACATTACACTGTGGGGACCAAATGTCCCCACAATGGGATAAAAATCTGATATTTTGAAGTTGTGGGGTCCATTTTTTTGGTACCCACAAGGGGAAATTCAGTTTTATAAAAATCAAAAAAACTAATAATTCCAAAAGACTTCTATTTTGTCTGGTTGCTTATGATTAAGGTTAGGGCTGGGTAGGGGTTAAGGTTGTCATTGCTGGGATTAGGATTTGTTAGAAAGAGACAGTGAGAGACAGAGAGGCTTTTTGGGGACAAAATTTTGAGAAGATGCCGAATAAAATCTGGAAAATAGACACTGCAGTGACATCCACCCAAAAACAATATTTTTAATTTAAAAAAAACAAACTTGGGACAAACTTGCTTTCTTGGTCAGTTTTCTTTTACTCATTCTTTGGATGAGTTAGATATCGTGACGCTGTTTTTGGGTCTCAGCGTTAACTATTTTTCAGGCTGTGGGTAGAGAGACAATGCAGAGACAACATACAGACGGACTTTACAGCCCATACAGAAAAGTAGAACCAGCTCCTAACAACCAGAACTCCATCACTCCACTCCAAAACGTTATGTAGTTCCCTTATATTTTATACATTACATAAAGAATCATAAAAAAAAATAAACATGAAATTATAAAATAATGAATCTTAATGAAAATAAATCTCCTCTTACAATATCATTATTTGCATTACAAAAAGAAGGAACTGAGATTTCCCTCATCACAAAAAATCCATCCATCCATCCATCCATCCATCCATATATCTTATGCAATATATGATCATGATGACCTTGGAGCCTCTCCCAGGCAGCACAGAGTATGAGGCAGGGAGCAGCCTGGGTAGGATTCTGGGTCATGCTTAGCTCATCACAGTCTCTTTGCACACAACTGTTAATATAGGACTTGTCTTCTGTTCACGTATCTTTGACATGCTTTGACATTTAATTTACTCCGGTAACCCAAAAGCATTGAAAAAGCCTGTATCCTGAGCAAAACAAAACTGACAGTGATCTATTCACAGTGCATCGCTAAATGTTTTCCATGAAAAACAGATATTTTTAGATGTGTGAACCTCCTCGGGGGAAAGCCATGGAATGTCGTGGCAAAACAAATCTAAATTTGACTGACAGTCATAGTTCAGTTCCAAAAAAAACTATTAAATTTGGGTTTACAGGACTCTAAATTTATCTTGGACATCAATGATCAGTTACTTCTGCAAAGCCTTGCAGACATGAACTTTAACCAAAAGGGAAAGTGATCTCCTGATGGACAAATTGTTACTTCAAGCCACAATGACTGGCACTCTTCATCTGAGTGCTGCATAAGCCCCGCCCACCAGACAAGGCAGGTCAGCCACAGCCGGCTCTCCTTACTACTGCTACCTGAGCTCAGCCACCTTAATGAAGCCCCACACAAAGAGCAAAGGGCATTCAGGCATCCCATCTCCCCCGGAAACTCCATTAGTCTCCCGCAAATTGACAGCAGCTCCCTGACATCCACAAATGATGCATAATGTCCCAGAAATGTGTCATTCTGATAGTCAGCGGTGGTAAAATTAGCCGGCAAGAAATTTTACCGCTGCAACCTCACCCCAAATTTTATCACCACTCCCTAGCCCCAGTCAGCTAATTTTGCCTGCCCCCCCCCTCCAGCTTAGTTGCCAGTATATATACGGAATTACTGTAATACCAGCCACGCACTGGCCAACACCCCAACCCTCCCAGATGCCCCTCATCTGCCTCCCTGAAATCAATATCCCTAAGGTGGGATGTCTGGACAGGGAGTCGATGGTAAAATCACTCTGCCAGCTACAGGATTCGACCTGACGACCTTCTGATAAGGTGCACAGAGTCCCAATCCATAGAGGCCCCCCACTTAAAAAAAAAACCTGCCATAAAATTTGCCAGCCCCATACCTCCAAAATAACAGTGCCAGAGACTTGTGACCCGCTATACAGTCAATCTCCCCCTCAGCAGATTTCACTAATTCGGGGAGAGACGGGTTCACATTTTAAACTGTTTATAAACATACTCTGAAAGTCATCTCGCGGCCCCTATTTTGGGATCCCCTTCTCTAAGCATACAAACAATGCAATTAATAATTAATGCTAAGTACTCCTTAGATTTGATGTCAGTCCATCACTCTCTCTCTCTCTCTCTCTCTCTCTCTCACACACACACACACACACAAAATCCATGTACTCATATCTTTGTGAGTTGTGAGGACTCGCCATTCATTTTTATCCAAAACCCACCAATGATGACCTTAACCCCCACATAGCTCTAACCTTAACCATGAGTACCCAAACAAAATACAAGACTTTTCATTATTTTAGTTTTTTTATTGCATTCCCAGATTTTAATTAAATCTAGCTTATCCTTGTGGGGACCGAAAAAATGTCCCCACAAGGCAAAAAGTTACAGGTTTTTATCACATTGTGGGGAAATCTGGTTCATGCAATGTAATAATTGAGTGACTGAATAATTCATGTCAAGACATGATTGTTGTGACTGGACATGATTTGTAAACTGCCATTTCAATTAAAGGGACCTGATTTCACTTAAACGCTGAGTTCTTACTGCGTGCTGATTGGTCAGTCTCCTACAATCATACATCTGTCACTAATGTTAATTTGAAACAGCTGGGTCAGTCAAAGAAACAAACCAGTAAAGCATAAGAAAAACTGAACTATTTAGCCGAGCACAGGAGCCTTTCAGTTTTAAAGTAGTCTGTAAAACCTGAAGTAGCTCAAAATGTCCTCCCTGACATGGATTATCTGCACACCCTTAATTACACACACACACACACACACACACACTATGGGTAATTTGGTGAAACCAATCCAACTGGACCGCATGCCCTTGGACTGTGGCTGAAAAAACCAACACAAATGCAGGTACTAAACACAAACTGCATTCATATCTGGGACAGGAACCCATCGCGGGCCCCTGCAGTGCCCCCCACCATACCCGCTTGCCACCCAGCCTTTGTAAACACTGTCCCACGTCTATTTTCCACAGCTGTTTTAATTCGGCTCTGTTTGATGCGTCGTCCTCTGTAACATCAGTGCACTCTGCTGTAATGAGAGAAATCTGCAGGGTCCCACTGCATGGGCTCGTGTTGTATAAAGCCAGCTAATTAAAAACAGCAGCAACAGCATGCAGGGGGCAGACTGCATATCACACAGACATTATTTAGACATACAGTTAGGGGGTCATTCAACAGATACTGCAGGTATCATGATAAGTATTATTCCATGAGGTCAGGACTATCCATTACATGCTCATAAACGAAATAAACACATTCAATACACAATCAAAAACATACTGAACATTTCAGAATCTTTATTTTGTGTTTTTGGTGCAGAAAGACATGGCAGTCAAGTCTGAGTGTGATGGTCTGAACTGAGGAAGATGAGGAGGTAAAAACAACAAGCATGAAGGCTGGTCACTGCTAAAGAATGTGTAAGTCACACTGGGAAGGGCAGCACACACACTGGCACAAAGATTAGTCACAGGTATTCAAGACTTACATTCTGGACACATCAGAGATTGTGACTGCATGGTTTAATTTAGCTCTCCCCTTCAGGCCTATGTGGCATTCTCCTAAACCTATTCCTCCCCTTTAAGACGACATACCATTCTCCTGAAGCTAGCCCTCTCCTTTCAGGAAATGTAACATGTACCTCAACTTACCCCTCCCCTTTAAGGTGATATACCATTCTCCTGAACCCATCCCTCCCCTTTAAGACTACCCGCCATTCTCCTGAAGTGACAATGCTCCATGGACTCACAGATTTTTTAATATAAACCTGAGCTAAACTCACTTCCTGATGCTAAAGAAGAGCATGCCCCTGTGATGGCCGTGTTCCGTGACAGTTATGGCCACCGGCAGCTGGGCGGCGGGGGAGCCAGACAGCACCTCTCTGTCCGGCTGAGCCGACCGAATCACGCTCGTGTCCCGTCTTCATCCAAGGAAAACACAAACAACAGGATGCGGGCCTCCCGCCGACCCGCCACCCTGGCCTGCACATGTGGCCCGCCCTCCCGCCGACCCGCCACCCTGGCCTGCACATGCGGCCCGCCCTCCGGAACGGGAGCGCGTTATCTGGCCCCGGCTCTGGAGCTGCTCCAAAAAGATGAAAGAAAGCAGCACATGGAATATCTGCAGGCAAACAGCGCTCTGGGTGCACCTTTCCTGCCTCCCAGAGCACTGCTGAATAGACCCTTCATCTGCTGAATGGGGCCTGAAAACACCGACTGAGGAAACTAGACAGCAGATTGGTCACTATTTCAGAGCCTCGTCCAATGAGATTCTCTGAATGTAAACCCTGGTACCAAGTGAGGCACAGGTTAAAGAATAATGTCCATTTCGTTAAGCAAACTCGCAAGGAGCAGTCGCTTTATGCTGTGCGTGACTGACCAACCTATAAATCTCCAAAGCTTGCACCAGTTTTGAGTGCCTGCAAAGAACGGATGAGGATGAGCAGTCATGACATTGTCCCCAAAAGCTGCCACAAAACATCACAACACAAATTCTAAACATCCCTAAACATTCAGCAGACACTAAAACAGCAGATTAGTACTTGTTATACAAGAAAAGTGCAGCATTGTGGCTTCATAGCTTCAGGGTTGGGGATTCAGTTCCTGTTCCTGGCTCTGTGCTTTGGGAGTTTGCATGTTTCCCTCGTGATTCTGTCGGTTTCTTCACCCGGTCCAAAGACATGTGGTCTACATGGACTGGCGTCACTATTCCGCCCTTAGCGTGTGATCGACAGTGTGCCCAGTGATGGACTGGGATCCAGTCCAGGTTGTCCCTGCCTTGTGCCCCATGATTCCTGGGAAAGGCTCCAGCATTACCCTGGATTGGGTATGTGATTATGGACGGATGGATTCAAACAAAATCTCAAAGATTTTCCTTTCCCAGAGAACAGAGCTTAAACACCCAAATTCAGACAGTTACAATTTGACAAATACCTACTACAGTGCCACTCAATTGTTCAACTGTTAGTGGAAATGACTGCTTGAAGTCAAAGAATACTGAATACTAAAACATACGCTGATAAGTAAACAAGAAAACCTCAAATAAGCCACATTCTCCAGTGCAGTGTAAAGCTGTAGAACAAAAATAACACTAAACGAAAGTCTCACTTTTGGTTGAACGCTGCAGCAACCGACAGGAGAACCCCGACCAGCTTTTGTTGGTGGTTTCACGGCACTGGACATTTTAAAGACTGCCAACTTAATAGGAGGGGACCACACACACAGACCTATACTTCCACACACATATGACCATGCACACGCAAGTTAGACAAATGTACACTCACAGACAACAATAGAGACAAGGCAGAAATCTAACCCAAGAACACTCAAAGGGACAGAAACACAGACATACAAACAAGCTCGGCCAAATGCGATATACTCAAACTAGCTTAGGATCAAGGATCGGTCACCAGACTCCAGCTAAGCTATTCACACAGCACTCACACACACTCACACACTCACATGCCAGTTACAACAACCATGCTCAGCTTTTGTGGGTTCAGCCACGCTCCCAAGGCACACGGGCGCCTTCCCAGAGGAGAACAAAAAACACGGCGTTCCAGTAAAATGCAAACACTGTGCTCTGCCGAGGAAGATGGAGAAACTGAAAACATTACGCAAGCCACTCGATGTTTGTATTGATAGCCCACTGCTGCTGGCCTCTTCATAAGAGGCTCCAAACAATCAGAAGACTTGGATGGATTTGCAGTATGAGCGACAGGCTACAGGCTGGCACAAGCTGCTCTGTCCCTCCTCCCATTCATTTTCGCCTGCACTTCTCGTTAAATCTGCCAGTCACCTTGCCTATCCAGCAGCTCTTCCTGGTGGTACTATTCTTCAACGTGCAAGACCTTGCCTGACCCAAGAGGACCAGCAAATCGGTGTGGAGGAATGGCTGATGACCTCAATCTGCTTACCAGCCTTTGGAAACCCAAATCCCATGTCTGTCGCAGCTCAATCGCAGCTCCGTGTTGGCAACACCTAAGTCAACCTTCTGCTCACATATACGAGAGGAAGGCTGCAAAATGTTGGATTGACACAACAGATAAACAACGTTTATAACAATGGTCATCTGACAGCTTGACGATCCAAACACGCACATCTGTGGCCGAAACTTGTCCAGCTGGCGTCATACAGACCATTTCCTTTTCATAGGCCATTAATCACTCAAGCAGCTAAGAGTGCGGATTAGAGCTTTCTAATTGGCTGATGCCCGACTGAGACTCTCGTGTTTTGAACAGATGAACGAGGGAGCAGAAAAAACACAGATAGAGGAAATACAGGGCTGCTGTTTGCGAGCCGGGAACAATGGTGCAGACATCAAAGATCCCGCTTCCCTGCTTCCCCCTGGAGAGAGAAGGCTTGCGGCCATCGCAAGGACGTCCGCCCCCATCCTGCCACAAGTCACAGTCATGCTTCGGGGACGACAGACTGCCCAGTTGTGACTCCCTGGACACTGAAAAACATCAGCTCTCACTGTCATGAAAATGTAGACACCCTGTGGATAGTCCACAGAGTCCATGACCCATGCAGTCCTTAACATCTGTCCACTCAGCACAATGGTGCTGCAAGACAAAGGTCAAACTTCAAGGTCCCCTTTGTCCTCATCTTCCTTCTACTGTGGCCCAATAAAGACTTTGGGGGTGGGGCTTGGGCTATCCCACCAATCAGAATTTCCCTTATAAAACTTAAAAGAACCATGCACCCAAGTAGCATGGGCAAGCATAGTGCCTGACTGTAGCCCCCAGCGCTAACAGCAGTGTGCTGTCCAAGGTCCAGCTTAGTGCAGAAGCATTACCACATCCAGCACGAGGGCCAGACCTATTTCACAACTACCCCCAGCATCTGGGGTCGGGGATTTATGAATGGAGGATGTCAGCCGGCTTGGGAAGCCAAGGAGCAGCTAATAGCTGAATATGCTGCAGGTTAACAAGCGGCAACTGCCGTCCGCATCTGGTCCGAATCAGCCAATTACCAGCGGGCTTTGGCCGGCACGTTTATTCAGGGGCGGGGTAAAAAAAACCGGGACGCTTTTTTATATACTTATTATCGGCAGCTATTTAGCGGGCGGTTCCGCGCGTTATTTCATTTTGGACGGTAAACGCTGCCCCGCTTGGGAGATTACCTCACCAGAACCGCTCGGCGATGAGACTAGATTGGGGTTCCTGTGTGAGGCACCTTAACCATGTTCCTGTGAGTGAGCCAGTGCTATCCCAAGTCCATGACGGCCACACCTAGGGCGTCATGATGGAGCTCACGGTCCCTGTGATGCAGGGTTAGTCTGCCATGTGAAACACCTGCACAGCATCCGCCGTTAAAACACCCGCTATCAGAAGCCGACCAAGGCGCGGGTTTCACCAGGGTCCCCCCCCCCACATGCCAGTGAATTCCCTGATAAGCACTGGGGCTGCTAGCCCCCCACTCCCACATGCTTCCTCACTGGGCTCCTCGTCCTGCACGTCTTCACGGTGAAGAGAAAAGCTGCACTTTATTATCACAATCTGTAAGTCGCACAAAAGCAAAAAAATAAAAAATAAAACAACCATGCAGATGTGTGCGACTACAAAGCCGGCTATAATAAGGCCTGACTTTTTTGCACATTTTCTGAATTCTTCTTCCCCGTCAGTACTCTCTGCTTAACATGAAAGCGGGGAGCATATATTCTTTAAAAGGAGACACGTCGGCCTGAAGTTCGCCAGGTGTAAACACTCTGCCCGGATCACATAACCACCAGAATTGTCTTATTTGGAAATGGGTCACTTCCTGTTGCAAGACTCTTCCAGACCTTCATGGCTGTGATCAACATTTCTTAGCATTTCCTAACCCTGATCCTCACAGCCCACCATGGGGTCTTATTTAGATTTCATTAAGCTGTGGACCCGTTTACGTTACACATTACGCAACAGCTGAAGGCAGATGTGCTTCACTCCACTGGAACAGGGTGAAATTGAGGGGGGGCGCTGGAGGTGAGACTTGCCTATAGGGTGGAACATGAGCGTGGAATAGCACTGCTTCTACCTCCTTTGCTACACCATCATAGAAAAGGGTGGGGGCCTGATAACTGGAATAGCCCAGGGGCCTCTGACCATGTTAATGTGTCTCTAACCAAGCCCCAAGGTCTTCTTCAAGGGTAATACCTTCTCCAGTTCGATCCAGCAACGACTCCTGGGAACTTCACGAATTCTCCAGAACGCCGAGCATCAATCAATATCAGTCTCTGCAGCTGCTGAAGCTCTTGAAGGCCAAAGACTGAGCTCACAAGAGCGGGCTGTCAGTGGTCGAACTTCACAGCAAGTTCACGGCGAATCCTTGTTTGTAGATACGCTGCTCTCCCATTGGCTGTAGAGTACGTGGTGGGTGAACTGGGACAAAGGCCTGTATAAGCCCATAGTACACAACTTGAGAGTAAATCCAGGGCCTGCGTCAGACATCCTTTTCCTGAGGCTAGTAGTAAACACAGCAAAATGCACTGTCAGACTGGTGGGGGCGCGGGGGGGGGGGGTTAATCTATGCCATCACAAGGCCCTGCTGGTATTGTGTCTCCGCTTGACCCGCTCAAATCACATGGGGATGCTCTGACAAAGTCCAGGACTTTGCCGGCAAATTCCCTGATGTTCCGGTATGGGATAACGAAAAACCAGTCCCGCTCAGTGACTAACACCACAAGGCTGCCTTTTCGTTAGAAGGGCAATTGCCAACTTTTTTTTTTTTTTAACTTTTCGTGTGACTTACGGGAATGCCTCGAGTTCACCCGGAGCCAACACGCCGTAAATTCACGGTACAAAAGTAAAATCCGAGGGACGTGATGCATGATTGGTCAGGGCCGTGTGTGAGAGAGACCGGCAACTGGAAACAATTCAGTAAAAAGCTTCAGAAAGACCTACTCTCACGCTAAATATTGCTTTATTATTATTAGTTTTACCAGCTACTCCTAAATCATTTGCCATATGGCAAACTACTTATTCTACAGAACACATAGAATAGAAAAATATTGGGGACAATAAAACTCCACTTGTATCCTCATAGTGATTGAGAATATGAATTTTCAGTTCGTATTGATAAGATGATGGCCCTGGTAATGGATCCACAGTGACTGAGAGAATGAGGCAAGCTGTCTAAACATGGTTAAAATGCCAACATGGACGTATAAATGGTGAATGGAATGGGACGCATATGAAAAACAGCCTATAGACATTATCTGCACTGGGGACATTATTTTATTTATGTACATAATTTTGTTATATTGTCTTGATTGTCCTTGACCGTTTTGATGACACCCCAAAGACAATGACTTGTAAAAGTACTTAGCGATAAATAAACATTTCTGACTGTAATGGAGAGGCCAGTTCTAATGATTGACTAGTAGTAACGTGAGCAGGAGAGCAATTTAACTGATAATTAATTAGCTTTAGAACACGAAACGCTACTACGACTCCCATCAGAGGGCGCCCCCTTCAGTCTCGGGGGACTGGGGTCTGCCCCGCCCCATTTATTACTGTCTCCCAGCAGAGGGCGCCCCCTTAAGTCTCGGGGGACTGGGGTCTGCCCCGCCCCATTTATTACAGTCTCCCAGCAGAGAAACCACAGCCCTGCTGAGACACCGGTTTTTAATTCCCGGCGCCTCCTTCATCCACCGCGTCCTCCCACCCAGGAGCGTGATGGAGACCGAAGGAGCGATCCTACACCACTCGCTGGGGTTTTTGTGGTACAAAAAAGCACCTCTGTGTTCACCCTCGTTTGACCACGGTCACTCTGCCAGACCTTGTCCCAGGGAGGAAACAGAGGCCCTGAGAAAATGGGGTCTGTTACCCCCAAACCACTGACTGCATGCCTTCAGGCTCCAAACATTCCCTCTCCATGGCTACACTGCCTGAATTTCACCGATTATATAAAAGTGCAGTTGGCCATATTAAAAGCCACAGCCTAATTTAAATTGTGCCTGCTTGTTTTAATGGAAAGCCGACCGTTGCACAAGTTACCATATTCAAATATGTTAAATGACACCAAGATGTTGCACAAATGTTGATTTCCATCACGCTGGGAATATAGTCCATCTTATTTTTACCTGTAATTCAGTTATATATGTGAAAACAAAGACTGAAACCAAGGCATTTAAGCATTCTTCCACACTCCTAATTACTTCTCTTTTCTGAAGGGTTGGCTGCCATCAAGTTTAATCTCTTGGTACGTTCGCATTTCTCTAGGACACGGTGCATCTACAAAATATGTTTAAAACCAGGTAAACTAAAGTTAAAGGACTAACTGATTAATGCAATTTATACAGATAATAAAACCATGGAAACTGCAAAATAAAACAATTAAACAAAAGAAAAAGATTCATTGTGTCGACCCGATCCTTGTAGCACATCAAGATGTTTACAGGCATAAAAACCTCAGATGTTTTGGTGATAAAATACTTATCAGACAAAACAGGGTATTGTATAGTACTGTATAGTATTGTATCATATAGTATTATATAGCATTTTATTACATAGTACTGTATAGTATTACATGGTATAGTGTTGCATTTACAAGCGTAATCTTCTCTTCACTTACATGATATGTATTTTACATCTAGACCCACAGCAATCTTAAAATATCTACATGCACACACACACACACACACACACAATATATATATATTACAATATAACTATATTTACATATATATATATATAAAACTATATGTAAACTTCATAATATGAAGACAGACTAAAATGTTTAAGCTATTACTAAAATAAAGCCATCATGAGACGTAAATATTCATTGAAATAAGACGTTCACTCCAGCCATTGCAAATTAGTTAGAGACAAGTACCTTAAGCAGATAACAAGGACAGCAAATTGTAGGGGAGACAGCTAAACAAAGTACAGAAAGGAGTCTCAGCTCCGGGCTCCAGTAAAAACAAAAGACTTTATTGCCAGACACAAAACAGGGTGTAAAGATGGTTTAAATGAATCCAGAAACACAAAGACACCATATTGTCACACAGTCATTTGCAGCTCCCAGTATCTGAAAGCCACCCAGCTGGTCACATTTATCTGGAGCCATAGTCAGCGGGGGGTCTCCCGTCAGCGGGGGCCTCCCCAGTCAGAGCGCCGTCACAGGGCCGGTTATTCATTACACGGGCGCCAATGAACACACCTAAAGTGCAAAAAGCACCTACTGTGACACCTGTGATCATAAATTAAAGCAGAAGTGTGGAATATCTGCACTCTGACATTCAAACACGGGTCTCACACACATCCTTCAAAAGTCTATCGGTACAATGGTTTTTATTACAATGTTCTCTCCAGACAGTAACGAATCATATTTAACAGTGGAAAAAAATAATTCCTTTCTGAAAACGTGAGACATGTTAGACAGCATCTGTTCATCAGTCGGTTTTGGTTGAGATGATTGGTTGACTGCAAGTTGAAGATCGGAAGGTTTCTGGCCTATGGTGGATCTCCAGATCCCCGCGTTACACCCCCCCGCACCCTGTTCCCCTAACCACCCCCCCGCACCCTGTTCCCCTAACCACCCACCCCGCACCCACCAAAAGTCAGAAGGTCCCTCCCCACTCTAATCACATAGACAAAGACCTCCTCTTGTTCATCCTAACATCAAACCAACAACCATATGCACAAATATTAAACCCATCACCCAATTAATTAGTGCACAGACACAGGCCTGCATGATTTTAATAGTCACAGAAAGGAATGCAGGGACAGAAATGAATCACTTTCCTGAATTAATTCCCGTTAACTACAACGGAATGTCGCATCGATTTTACAACCGCACAAGACTCTTACATAAATCCCATAAAAGAGGTCCCTTAAAATAAATAAGGCCATGTGTTTTGTCAATTGATTCTTCATGTGTTATCGCTGATAAATGGCACAGGGGCTCGTTAAGCCCTGCTGTGTTTCTGCCAGCACGTCTCAGATTAAATCTACGGCAGCAAAAAGGGAAAAACGTCTTTGGGGTTAGTCAACACATAGGTCTGATTGCCTTGCTATTGTCTTGCAGAAGCAGCCCCAGAACAACCAGAATTACTCTGTACTGCTGAGTAACCTCGCCATAGGAAGGGAGAAGGCCTTGAGCCCAGACCCTATCAGGACAGGAAGTAATGGCTGACCCACCCCAAACTCCCTGTCTCTGCTGCCGTGTCACTGGGGGTGTCCCAAGTGGGGAGGAAGAGCCTTTTTGCTCAGAAGCTGAAATGCACTCAGGCGCATAAACCATGTTGTCAGTGAAATAAAACTGAAAAGAGACGTATCATCTTCCGGCACATTCTCAGGCTCAGTACTGAGGGACAGTTTGATTCTTTAACTTAATCATGTACATAATTAGTTCAATCGATGGCTTTTATGCTTGGGAAGAATAAAATCACACACACACTGTGGGTTTCAGAGGCAGAGAACTAAATGTTGAAGTCCCACTCCAAACATTTGTTTTAAATTATGTCTAGGTGATAAGAAAACTCTGTTTGTTTTGTTTCAAAGCATTCAGTCATTAAAAAGTTATTTCTAAGCTTAATTTCAAGAAAGCCGTGTTAATGGGAATGTGGCCTTGGACACCTGACTTGTGGCTCCTGTGAAATGGAGCCCCAGCACCTTGCACAAGTCAGGGTAACCAGTTATATACCAGTTATATACCATCAGGAAAAAGGCTACAGCCTTGGTACAGTTTTGTATGCTAAGGTACAAACAACATTAATGTACCCCTGAATGGTAAAAATGTTCCTTGAAAGTCCAGTTCTGTACTTTAAATGTACAGCTTTAGATTTCACGTCCCGAGAGTACAAATCCAGACCAAGATTTTGTTTCAACCAACCAGCTGAATTCTCTGTGATTTGACTCTTTATGCGCAACCGTTTGGTTGAAACCTGAAATCTCCATCTCTGCTTAAATGGTACATTTACAGCTAGGGTATAACTGACAGACTCTTGAGGGAACAGCTCCAGTGCCACATTAATTGTACTGTCAAAAGTACAAATTGGTACTTCTTTCTGACAGTGTACACCCTTCGACAGAAAGAACACCAGCAATACCTGCTACTTGGACTGAAGTTCACCATGTCTTTACATGAACTTCATAGTATCGATCATTGACTTTTCCATTATCATGTAGAATATACTACAAGTTAGGAGGCAGTATGTTAATTTGATCGATTAATATAACCAAGCCCAGATACATTAAGACAATGAATTCGAAATCCATCATTTGGAATAAACTAGCCAAATATATTACAATCAGGGTTGGTAGCGTTGGCAAATGCTGCACTCTCAGAAAAAAGGGTAAAAATGTGTACCTTTGCTTGTCAATGGGGCTGTACTCTTGTAATTGTACATTTTAAGGTACAGAAATGGAACATCCCAAAGGTACAAACAACATTAATGAACCATCAGTTGTACAGAGTCAATTTCTGTACCTTGTATTGTACAATTATCTACAGCTAAGGGTACAATTGGCAGACCATTGAGGGTACAGTCCCTTTTTCTGAGAGTGTGCATTAAATGGTGTGCCTTCAATTAACCAGACGCCCAAGCTGTCAGATATTGCTTCGGAAATTCGGACGCATGTTGGTAGAAAATGTAAATGAAAAAGTCCAAGTCCAACAAGTCCAAGTGTCATGTTACATTTTGGGATCTTTAAAGTTCGACAATTCTGTTACGCCCGTCTATATAAAACGCCTAGACTGTTAAAATGCGCGTTTAAAAAAGTTTTTTCTTTCCATAGTATTCCTATTGAGCTCTGGTACAAGCTGCATTAGATACTCAAATTCAGCAGCCAGAAACACAGACACACCAAGCAGCCTTCAGGTAGCGCACGCTGTTCGTCAAAGCTGCCTGGTGCACGTCACACACCCGTAAATAGGTGAGTTAATTCATGCGTGTTTATTGCATTGAATATTCATTTTATATACTTATTACTTTGGCCTTTCCACGCTCAGCTACTACAAGCATACAGAAAGCAACTTTCAGGCGGTGGCGGGGGGGGGGGGGTCCTATTTATCATCAGTGTCCCCCAATATTTCGTTTACGTTTTGGTATTAAAATATAGAAAACACCGTAACTTTAAAGAGGTACATGTACTTGAAAAACTCGTAACTCTAACCCTCTGCTTTCTTGTAGAAGTTTCAAATAAATAAAGCAGGCAGTAAATTTCATTAATTCCAAACCTACAACGATTAAAAGTATCTGAGAGGAAAGTCAGGAAACACGACTGAGAATATTAATAACACACATGTTCTCTGCTTACCTTGTCGGCAATAAAAAATACGTTTCGTATATATTTGAGTGAACTCCAAAGAGTCTTCTCTGCAGCGGAAAATTAATCTCCGAAAACAATTGCAATACCCCAAGTGTTAACCCACGAACTATCTACGGATTTATTTAAATAAATCACGAATTTTATAGAATATGCCACGTCTCGGGGGGTCCGGTCAGTCTGTTACATCCATCAGGTGTGTATGGAGCGTGTTTCGGGCGGCGGTCCGCTGAGTACTGAGCTGGGAGCGGCGCTGCCTTTCATACCGAGCGGTGGCAGGAAACTGTCCTACAAGAAGGAAAAAACGCATAGAGACACTGGGACGTAGGCTTCATGAAATCGCATATACCCTTCCAGGGAGAACTTTTCTATATGGGCGTGAACAGGAGGCAGGACATCACTGGAGAAAGCGCTTTAGTCTGCTTTTCAAAGGGATTTGTCACGTTTGGCGATTTCGCTAATTGTGCGCGCAGTGACTAAACCTACTTTAATTTCAGGTTACGGAATATAGTAAGTTTCGAGAAACATCACGTTTTGTGCGTGGCATTTTGTCTGTATGTTTCTTTTCTTTTTTTTTTTGCTCCCATACAGGCCTAGTTGAATGGCACCCAGTAAATAAAATCATTCATAATTCATTGCTTGTCCGAAGTTGCACCATGTGGCTGCTGACGTGATTTATTAAGAAACGTGCTGTTGTGTTATGGTTTCTGTTGACACGTATCCGGAGCGGTGTTTCTCTTCCTTTTTCCTAGTAGTTTTTAAGGATCCCTTCCTTTCAGGCTTCCTACTGCGAGTATATATTTCCTTTACATTCTTGTTTTTTTAAAACAAGAATATATAGGGCCGCAACGTTGGTGATCAGAAAGAACTAAATCACGACCATTGCTTGACCAACTCCTGTCCTATCAAAATACGTGTTAAAGTAATCGGTTGTAAAAATAGTAATAAGGTTGGGTGAAGATGTCACGTACTTGACTGAGGATGGGACTTTTAGCGCTGATGTGAGTAACAGCAATAACCGGGGGGGGGACTTTTTTCTCTTGGGGGCTGGAGTTTACGGTTTCCTGGTCGGCAGTAAGCTGGCAGAGATAAGGGCAGCTTTCGATGGCTGCAGTTACTGATAAACGGTATGCGACGTCTGTCAACAATGTTCATCCTTCTAGCAAGGAAACCAGAAGCTCTGGAATGAAACAGTCTTTCCTTATGATCTGGATCCGCCAGCTGTTTGCACTAGGAGAAGCAATCAAGAATGCAATTTATTCACAAAGGAAAAAATTATACTGTATATTAACTGAAAATAAACAGATGGTAATTCTTACGATCCGGTTTTAGGACATTTATTTAGAGTAATCTGATGTTTTTATGACTCGCAGGACCCTGAACCTAATACCTATAAGCCTCATGTCCTGGACGTTGGTCTTGGGTGCCCCCTTGTGGTGGGAGTGAGCACTCCGAGTCGTCTATGTTACTTGCTCGGCATCTGGGCCGATTGTGCTCGCGTCGAGAGGTTGGAAAACGGTTGGTTGAAAATTAATGTTTAAACTCTTTCACTAGTGCAGAATTAACAATCTCATATGTATGAAGTATTTTAAATTTCTCCAGTTATCTCCTGATAGGTTTCTGGTACATCGGTTAATATATTTTTCTTAATAAGTGTCATTTCTTGACATATATATAGGCTACTCCTTGACATAATAACGTGGATGTTACATGTAGTCATTTCATAGGAGGTAAGTGTTTTTGCTTGAATAATTGAAATGTAGGCTGTAGGTTTTATTTTATTTGCACCTACCTTAAACCGCATCAGGATGATTTGCTCTGCGGTCTCGATAAGGGTTTCCTCCTTTAGCCGAACTGAGAGCGCATACGACTCGCAGCCTTTTTGTGAACTCGGATTAGACAGAGCAGCCCCAAGACGCCACGTCAGCTCAGTCCCCGACAGACCGTTTGTATGCAAACAGCCAGCTTGGCTTAACTGCACTCTTTGTTTTCTAATATAAATTTTTGTAATTGTGAGAAAGCCACCCCCATCCCCCTTATGACGTGTGTGTGTTGGGGGGGGGGGGGGGGGGGTCGTGACTGCTGGGCCTACAACAGATACCCAGAGCGTAGCACTTACATTCACACAAGTGTGTGTGTGTGTGTCTATGAATTCTTTTGGTTATAAAGACAAATTTTCCTTTCTATCCTGATTTACCTTTTATCTGGCTATCAGTGTCAACAAAGCTTGGCGTGAACATAAAGAGGAGCAAAGTCCAGGTCTGGAACCGACCGGACAACATGCATCTGCTTGTCTGTCATCGATAAAAGTCAGTTTACATCAAATTAATGAAGACGGGTATCAACAGGCAAATAAGTAGCTGTTTGTGATTTGCATCAACATAATTCAGCATTAAGCAGCTTGTTTTCCCATGTTTAATACTCTCACAAAAAAAAAAATCACAGCGAAAGGAAAAAAGTGCATTCCAGCCGGTTCCTGACGAGCAGACAGCTTGATGGTGGACCATCCCACGTGACGTCCGTAGCTCCCGCAGGCCTAGGTCAGCTGAAGGACGCAGTCGGTGCCCGGGTACGGCGGCAGATTCAGCTGGTACTTCTTCTCCAGGGCTGCTGGCACGAAGCGACCCCCCAGGAAGTGGTAACGGCCACTGAAGCGAGTCGCCGCCTTCTTGGGAGCCGTGAGAGAGATGAGCAGGTCTGGCTGAAGTCCATCTGGACTTCCTTTCTCCACATCCCAACCTAGAGGTCAGGAAGTGGAGAGAGAACAGGATGGAGGCTATGGAAAGAAACGACTCTTGAACTGGTTTGTGAACCCAAGTCACACTGGGCGAAGGAAATGAAGTAAGGCAGCTAAGGGAATAGCAGCAATTAGACTGTAAAAACGAATCTCCATTACTCCTCATGGCCATAACAAACCACCTACACCTCCCGCCTACCTGAGGGGATATCGACACTGGCGATGGGCACTGTGATTTTCCTCAGTGTGGCCAGGATAGAGTTGAAAGGCTCCCGAACGGCGCCCTGGAAGCTGAAGCCGAAGATGGCATCGACCACCAGGTTGTAGGCCTCGTCGATCACTTCCGCCTTGGCAAACAGGAAACGGGACATGTACCGTGGATTTGGCACAAGTGCTTGTAGATCAGTATGTATGTTGCATGGTTGCTGTACCCAGGTACCTCACTGGGCATCTCAGAGAGGAAGGGAATGTCCATCTTCTCACACTGGACCACCAGGTTCTGGAAGAGGGGCTTGTTGGGCCGCTTGGGGTAGATTATACTGGGCTCATAACCCTGCAGCGGGACAGACCCATGGGGCTCATCACTTCCACCAACCTAGTCCTCAGGGACCCACAGACGGTCCAGGTTTTTGCTCCCTCCCAGCTCCCGGTAGACAGCAAAAATGTGGACTGCCTGAAGGTCCCCGAGGAGCAAGTTGGGAAACACTGATTTACACAGCATGACTTAACTGACACAAACTGCAGACTGCAATCTCCAGTGCTATACATGCTGCAGAAACACTGGCATCAAAGAATAAGTGAATGGATTCAGAAAAAAATATATAAAACAAATCCATGTAAGATCTGCATCATTTAAAACACTATAACACCTTAATTATATACAACAGAGTTAAATAAAAATAAAAATGAAGCATTTAATGTCATGTTCTAGGCTGCATTATAAATAGCTAAATTACTCTGGAAATGAGCTGTGCAATCGTGCTTCCTTTGGAATTATTGTAAATGACAAAACTGGCATCTAGACTGCAAAACAGTACGAGTGAGAGAGAAACACACACGCATGTGTATTCATATCTCTGCAGGGACTCACCATTAATTTCTATGGGAAAAACCCTAATCCAAACTATGACAAGCTTCACCATTACCCAGCCCTAACCGTAACCATAAGTAACCAAACAAGATACAGGACTTTTTTCAGTTTTTATAAAATTGAGTTTCCTCTTGTGGGGACTGGAGTGATGGTCCCCACAATGTCAAAATAGCAGGTTTTAATCACTTTGTGGGGGCATTGGTGTATATATATATTGGTATATATACAGATAACCCCCCTCCCACACACACACACACACACACTGTGGGCCTAACCAGCAATAAAATATGAAGCACCCAAAAAGCACCACGTACAAACAGGCACACAAACAATGCAAGTGTTGGTGCTTAGAAGCGGACGCTAGAAAGGAAGACGCACTCACAAAAAGCTTGAGGTGGCGGGCACAGACCAGGCCATCTCCCCCATTGTTACCAGGACCACACACAATGAGCACTGAAGGCTTGGGCTTGACCAGGGAGTCCAGTGGGTAGGTCTAGGGGAAGCAGGAGACAGTACACACACATCACAATGCTTTAAACTCCATAAGCATGCAGCCATTGTTTCCATTTATGGGCATTTCGTTTGACTATATAAACAAAAACACAGAGGGGCATCTTTTACCCGAGCAACAGCTGTGGCACAGCTGAGCCCAGCCAGCTCCATCAGCTGGTCCACACTGAACTGGTACTCAGTGAAGAGCTCCTCATCGATGCGCTGGGCTTCCTCCTGGCTTCACGTGTAAATACACACACAGGGGATCACACATCAATGCTAACAATATACACAGAATTAATATACTTTGCAGAATTTATTAAACATGGTGGTAGGACCAGACACAGAGAGGTGTAGACTCACCCAAGGTATTTAATCGGTTGGGCCATGGACAACAGGTGTCTCGGGCACTCCAGATGGGGAGGTTTACTCCCACCAAGTAACGGACAGGATGCCCTTTGAGAGAGAACTCTGGCTCCTTGTGACGTCACCAGGACTCCAATCCCAACCAGAGCCCGCAGCCCCAACATACAGAGGGCGCTCTCTGACACTCCTAAGCATTTCGGATCATTCCATTAGTTCATGAAGATTTATCATGACAGGACTTAGTCCAGTTAATGCAATTAATACTATAAGGAATAAACGAACAGCAATATATGCGCAGAGAGAGAGAGAGAGCTTGGGATTGACGCGTTTTAGTAAAAACCGGTACAAACATAGCGAGACACATTGTTCAGTAATGTAATTGAGTAAATCACCAAGACTGCGCTCTATAACAGGGGTCCTTTGTCGGTGAATTGCAGAAACGCAGTTACGTTGTTACATTCACGAAGACAGAAGGAGTAGATCGATACGTCAGTACGTACTTGCATCGGTATTGACTTAAAAATTTGATCGCATATCTCTAATTTCAGTGCAAGTAGCATTAAAGGCAATATCCATATAAACGTAAATTTAAAAGTATACTATTATTTAATGAAGTTATCTTGATATAATTTTAGAATGCTGAGTAACAATCTGTAATCAAGACCTACGTTACCCTGAAGACATTAGTTTAAAATAGTTAGGATAATGCTGACAGGCGTTAAATTACCTAACTAAAAACAACTGAGTTTAATGCATTCTTCATAACTTTAGATTTGGATATTAACACCTTGACTTGTCAGTTAGCTATACTTGCTATTTGGGCATATTTCAAAGAGGCACTTACCTAACTGCTAATCAGTAAATACTACCAAACGTTCGTTGTGCAGTATCTTCCAGTGTACAAGAAACGATAAAACAGAACAAACCTAACCTTAAAAACAATGTACACAGAGCAACTCGTCTACTTGCTTTTTCGCATTCCTAGTTATTGACATGAATAAGGCTTCTCCAAACTGAATACCGCCACCTAGTGTGCGGGATGATGAAAATAACGCGGCCCGGACCAATATCAGAAAGCTCTACCCGTAAAAGGCTTAAAAAGTCCAATTACTCCGGAGACAAACGTTCTTAAATTGATACGTCATATCTTCAGTGAGCAAAAGAACAAACATAATTTCATCATGTACAAATTGTTAAAGTTTATAAAGTTT
>JAODJU010000046.1:11968046-11999550 GCA_026776725.1 Gnathonemus echidnorhynchus
ATTTTCTTACGAAGGACATTCAAAAACTCAGTGGCCACTTTATTAGTCATTTTTTATTTTTCTTACGGTATGACGGCTAGATATATGTGCATCCTAGAGACTGCACTGCAGATTTCATTCTGTAAGGAATGTGCATTCTATTCTAAAATACAGAGTATTAGATATGATCCCCTTTGGTCTCCAGAACCACCTTCAGGGTATGTGTTGTGTGTGCAGAGAAGCCATTCTGTACAACACTGTTGTTCTGAGCTGATATTTTGCACTGGGCCTTCCTGTCAACTAACTAGTCTCACAATTCCCCTCTGACCTCTCTAATTGCAAAGATGAACCTCTTCACCATGTCTGCACGCTGTTAGTATTCAGCTGCAATAACGTCATTTTCCATTTGTAGGCGCAGGCTCTGTACGTTACCAGCCGTTTGTACCTAATAAAGTGGCCACAAGATATTAAAATTAATGTTGGACCTGCTATAGTTAATTATACTGGCTACCCACACATTTTACACATAAAATAATAACTTAATGCTATAAATCCTTACTGTTATTTATTATCAAACCCAAATGGCATAAACAGGTCAAGATCACCCAGTTAGTTCAATTTAGATGACAAATGAACATCTTAGATGAGCAAAGGAAGTTTAATGTCTGTGGGCCCTTGAGCAAGGCCCTTAACCCCCAGCTCCCTGGGTTCCCCAACAGGTGGCTGCCCTTCACAGACAGCTTACTCTACAAAGAGCAAACTGAGGGAGGCATAAAGATAATTTCCCCACGGGGATCAATAAAGTATCGATTATTATTATTAATAATTATTAGATTGTTGTGGAAGAGGGAATATTAATACATTGTAGCTGCTTGGCCACTGTGACACCAGGTCTGACACATCCAAATAATTACTTCAATTAGACCATAAATACTGTGTTTATGAAGTACAGGGTCTGGATACTACTTCACTATGATGATCATTTCAGGTGTTAAAACTTGTTAGTGACAATCTTTGTGTCCTTCAATAGGTCATGTTATATGGTCTTTATGGAAGGTACATAGAAAAGAATAAGTGAGTAACCTCTTTATCGTGAATTGTGGATGGTCATTACTGTAACACTGCGTGGTGTTGTACCAACTGTACTACCTGCCGTGAAACATTGGGTGTGGACTTAAAGGTAGTAATGGTAGCACGTAGCTCCTTAGCCAACGACTCACGCTTGTTTAAGAACATGACGGGGGGCTAGTTTTACACCGCAACATTGCTTAGAAGTTCATGGGCATTGCTCCCCATGCCAGTGGACTTGCAAACGGACAAGAGCAGGTGCAGAGCAGCTGTGCTGCATAGCCTTGTAAAATTCCCATTCGGCTGTCACTGATACACTGTGTGCGCCACCTTCCTGAGATCGCTGCACGCTCTGCCCATCGCCGATCTCATAAACAATGCGCTGCATCGCTATATTCGCTCCTAGATTATGGCGTGTTTCCTTTTCGCCAAACTGACAGCATCGATATTACGCACAACGAAATATGGCAACAACTGGCATAAAGATTAGTTTTGATAAATACCATAATATGCGATAGGAAAGAATTACAAGAAATGCCCTTTAAGTCAAAAGGAGTCAAGTAGTTTTAGGAGAACTTCGATCATAGTTGCAAAAGAACCGTATACTGCAACTATACATCGATGTATTCGTCTCTCAAGGACGGAAAGCCAGTGCAAAATATTTCAATTAAAACAGTGAAACGAGCAGTTGGATATTTAGGGGTCAAACGTAAGTTTTCCGAAGTTTTTCGGAGGACTATTTAGTTTCATCATAATCATTTTGTTCTTTATGTAGTACAGATGACTACCTGCCTGTATGCTACAACAGTACAGTAAAACACGCCGCTGCATTAACAGCGGCGGAAGGATACAGCAGGGTGCTGTGAGAAAGGAAGTATCGCGGGAGACTGATATAGATATTCCACTAACTGCTGTATGCGACTCCCCGTCTCCTTCCGTCTTAAGCTCGTCGGTATTAAGTACTTCTGTGAACTAATCAGACGAATACTTAGTTTTCGAGACACACACCAAATAAATAAGCAGCATTCGAAGTTAAAAAAGGAATTTACCATTCAGCTTTTATGGTAAATATATTGTGATGAAGTGTAGAGAAAATACATTAAAGGTTTAAAGCGGCACTGTTTACTTTAATGGATACGGATTTATTGGAATGCTGTAGGAGTTACGTGGGCACGGGGGCACTTCGCCTTGCTAAAATAAAGCAGTACTAGTCTTGTGTTTCTCCTTAGCGCTTGACGTATGGCACAACTACGTCAGGATCTGAGGAACAACACTGGCCGGAATTTAAAGAGATACGACGATTTATATTTTGTTAAAAGTGTGTCATTGTTGTTTTTTACTGTGTGAATTTAATGTTTCCCATAAATAACTGTCAATTATATGCTGGAAACTAAATTTTTACGTATTTTACATGCAACTTCCTTTTTACGTAACTTTAGTATTTGAAAGAAAATGGTATGGATGGAATTGCCATCAGTCCATTTCAAATTTACATGTAGCTAAAAAAATTATGAAAATGAAAAAAAAAATGACTTGCTAAGTAAGAGACTATCACATTAAACAATTCAGCAATGCAACGGGAATCCATTATGCTTAAGCACTGCAGTGCTTTACAATATGTCACAATACACTCCTACACATAAATTCACATATCAGATGATACATTGCTGACTGTGCTTAATAAAGGCTTTTCATTACAGAGTTATTTTTGGTGTATTCATATTTACTCGCATTTCTTGACACCCGCTCCGCCATCCCACTACAGTCAGTAGTGATTTAATAATAGGAGACGTTCTAAAAGAGCAAATCACAGACAGAGCAGGATAATCAGTGATGCAGCCAAGAGGAGAATCACTTTGTTTTCCATACAAGGAGCTTACATCCACGTAGAAGGCCGGAACTGGATGAAGATATGCATCCCAGCGTCATGTGACATGCAAGCCATTTTCTTTGACTGGATTACAGACATTTTCGTGAGCTTTTTGGACGGTGCAGTTAATTGCATGAAGGAAGAAAATTAATCTCTCGCACAAGCAGCGTTTCTGGTTTCCTTTCATCCTTCCCTCACTGAAATCTTTGCTTTAGGTGGTGGGGACTGTGCAGCCTCTGTGATTCACAACTGATAATTGCCACAGCTGCAATCCTGAATACCTCGCAGAAACCGTTACACTAGATTAGATATTGGATTGACAGACACCCTTTTGTTGTAAACTTTCACCGGTCTAATCTGTCAGACGGCTATAATTTCTGGCAGGTATAATGTTTTGGCCAGTCTCTCCTGTTTGGCTGCGAGCCAGTTTCAGCTGTCATGGCCGTGATGCGTTGTGTCACACGTCTGAATTGCCTCATTACTGTCTGGGTGCTCAAGGGCAGCAGGTAGTCTAAGCGATTAAAGAAGAACATCGAATGATAGGCGTTTCTGCTCCTAAGAACACCCATGCTGTTGTACCCTTGGGCCAGCTGCATTACCTCAGTAAACCTAGACAGCAGGATAAATGTATAAAGCGTAAGCTATGTAAGAGTCTGCCAAACGGCAACATAGTGTAATATTCCTACGGCCTCCAGCAACGTTGTTTCGCATCACCAGGGATAAAGGTTTGAATCCTGTCTCTGCTTCAGTTGTAGTGCAGTGCAGTGCAGTGCAGTGCAGTGTATCCATATTTGCCCTGTGCTGTGATGGGTTGATATCCCATCCCAGAATATCCCTGTCTGTTGCTTCATGCTGACTGGATAGACTCCAGGTGACCCTGTCCAGGAAAAGCAGTTGGATGCTGGATGGATGGATATTTTATGCATTTGTGGTACTGCGGTTGCCGCTTGTCTTTTAATTGGGTCTTGCTCTAGCTCTATGACCCTTGGAGGGTCTAGGGGTGTATTTGTGTGTAAGAGTTCAAAAGGTTTTGAAAAATCCACGCGCTACCCTCTTATTTATGATAAGTGAAGAAAAATAGAGAGATTGGCTGGCATTTACCCAGCCTTAGGTGCGTCAGGCTCATGATTGGGTGGGCCAAGTTTGTGATTGGCCAGGCCAAGCTCGTGATTGAATGGGCCAAGTTTGTGATTGGCCAGGCCAAGCTCGTGATTGAATGGGCCAAGTTTGTGACTGGCCAGGCCAAGCTCGTGGAGCTGGGCCTGGTTTTAATAATCTTTAAAATCATACTTTATCGTTAACAAGAATGTTGTGGCTTTTTTCTCCCCCATTTCGACAGAGGCTCTTGAGGTACATGCAGGGGGGCCTAATTGGTGATTGTTCCCAAGAAAAGGCACCTCTTGGCTCTGCTGCTCAGTTTTATGTGTTTGCGTGGGACTGTTTGCAACCATAACACCCAGCGATGCTGAGAGTGCGATGCCACACATAGCATTTGTGTGTTAAATGTATACTTTTAACTCCTTCGTGCACCAGGAGACACTACTCTTCTGAAGTCCACCTCAATGCACTACAGTTGTACTTATTATTTGCTATGTCTTAAGTAACTGAGTAGAGTAACACTCTATGATCCTTTTAAATTAATTGACTTTCTAAGCCTGCTAATGAAAATAAAACCCCCAGATTAATTTTAAAATCATTCAGTGGGTCCAACCTGTATGAAAACGGGCAGCAGCGCGAATCCTGTAGCAGGCGTGAAAGCGTAACAAAGTGTCAGGTGGAGACCTGTATAGATTTGCTGAACGAGCTGAATTCAAGAGCTGATGTCCCTAATGAATCCCCAGAGCTCTTTTTTAGGCTAAAATCCAACCCGGCTCAAAGCAGCCCAGACTACGTGATAAAATCAGTGTTATGTAACAAGGTTGCTCTTTTTTAATGATGTTGGGTTAAGCTCCTTGCTTGTGTGCGCACACGCGCTGGAATGACAGCTGCGAGATCAGCCGGTTTGACTGGGTGACCTGTGATGTAACCTGTCGCCTTTAGTATACAGGATTCATTCTTCTCTGACCGCTAGTTACATTTGCTGCTCAATGTTTTCACATGTTTTCCTTTTGTACCAGTGTAAACACCTATCCATTTGTGCTGATCTGGGGTGCATCCCACACAAGACCAATCAAATGCATTCCTGGGGAGCATCGTGACTGTATAATGCATAGGGTTTCATACTGAATCAGTTTCAGTGATCAGGGTTCGAGTCTCTGGTCTGGCTCTATGCGTGCAGAGTCTCATCATGCCACCCGGGGGCTCTCCAGTTTCCCCACACTGTCCAAAACACATGCTGAGGTGAGCTGGAGTTGCCAAAACAGCCCGTAGGTGTGAGCAATGTGTCTTCTCAGGAAAATAGATGGTCTCTGTATGGATAAAGCCGACTTTGAACTCATGAGAGTGAATCGTAAGAATTACGCACTTTGAAAGTCCCTGAACTGCAACTTGTCTTTATAACAAATATCAGTTACATTGGAAAAGTTTATTCCTGTCTTCCTTTGTTTCTTCTTGGCCTCCTCATCCAATCACGTATACTTCCTCCATCTCCATCACCCCTCACACCCCCCCCCCCCCACTCGCATCCTCGTCCAGCAGATATATGTGTGAGTGTCGGTCCCTCTCTTCACAGTGACCCTCTGCTCCCAAGTTCTGTGGCATCCCGGATGCTGCCTAGCAACGCTCCTGCACCATGGTAACAGAACCAACAAATCCACCCCCGCAGGCAGCCCACCCCCCTCCCACCGCCTCCCAAGCTCACACCTCCACTACCCGCGCCCCCACAATCAGCACCTGTGCTAAAGAACAAAAACATCAAAGTGTGGCAATCAGGGAGAGAGCCGGCATGCAGGCAGTATGGCACGCACAGTGGGAGGCAAATGTTAAAGCCATCACCATAAAATGTGCACTTAAGTTCTGAGCCACAGTCCCAGACGAAGCACGTCAAACTGCAGCCCTTTGACTTTAGCCGGTAATGGTTGGCATTTAGACACAGCATCCCGGTGTTCTGACTGGCGTTCGAACGCACGCCCTGATCCGCTCCTTCCTCGCCGAGCTCTCCACAGCGTGACATAGAGCGCTCCCGCCACAAGCTGGCGCTAGAAGCACGTGATCCTGTTTGTATGTACATTTTCCATCCCGATACATCCATCTTCATTTGGGAAACTGGGTCCGCTGTATAATACGACATCGGAATGGTCAAACCATACCTCTTCATGTAAGAGTTCACGTAAGTACCTTCCCAGGTGGGACTTCAAGGTACAAGCAAAATATTACAGTCATGATATTACAGTCTCAAAACCTCATTTTGAGAAACATGGTTTTATGAAATGCTTTTTTCAAGTATAAACATTAGATAAAAGACGTTGTACAGCTATAAATGATGACATAGTTTTGATTCAAGACTACGTATAACTTTCATAAGTTTTCTCTGTTTATGCTATAAACATTTCATCACGTATGTACAGCATATGGTGCATGTTAAGTTTACGTCATATTCAATGACGACGAATTCCTGAATTAAATTAATGCCTGTGTGGAGAGGTATCTTTTTTGCATGATACTTAGCTTTATTTCAGCCTCTCAAGTGGAAATTAGCCCGACCACCGCACGGCATTTGATAAAATACCCATAGTGCTGGTTATCATTACAAACGACCACGTAACTTACGCATACTGTTCATGTGTGGGGTGATATGCATCAGTTAAACGCCTGTACTGCTAAACAACTCCTAGCAGCGCACAAAAAAAAAACTACTTGAAACTGACCTGGCGTTACACTGACGTAAAACGTATTTTAACAGGCTGAATTGCCTGAAGCTGGGAAGAAGAGACAGCTATAAAATGCAATACATACTAACACCACAAGGTGTCAGCATATTCTTATAAATGTTGTCTTCACCTCTCGCAATAGATTTGGTGTTTTATAAAAATGTTTAATAATGTTTTTGGGTTATCGGGTATATTATTATTATTATTATTATTATTATTATTATTATATGCGTAAATACCCTATTTAAGAAATAGATTAGACGGGCGAATTATTCGTGGGCCTGTCATAAACGTAAATACCAAATGCTATTTCCCTTTCTTGCATTTGAGCTTATTTCAAAAAGTCCTCAATTCTGCTGTAACACTGAATAATCAGTACTTACATGAAGACCTAAGAGTTTGGTGTGTAAAGTTATCGTGCCAGTCCAGCATTCCGCAGGTGCGTTGTCTCAAAGAAAGGTAATGCGAACCTCTTTTTAAAAAGCATCAACTTTTGATTTTCATTTTCGGTGATGCTGCAAACCAATATGCAGTTTCCGTTTCACTGTTAATTCATTTGATAGGATTTATTAGTCAGGGAAAAAACAGATGGAAAAGTAATCGCAGTAGAGTAAAATCTTGATAAGCTAGGCCCTTAGGCTCTAATTAAACTAAAGGACGGTCTAACGTGAGTTCTATGTGGTAGTTTGTAAGCTAAATAATTAGCATGTTCTCAGCCCAGAATTGCCTAAACCAAGCTCGAACTCCTCTGATAGGTTGTTTAACTACTAGTGTGTTGTCGCAATTACAAGTAAGGTAAATTGCAATGTGCTATCCACTACGCCTGTTACCGTACCGATTAAACAGGTTTGCAATTAAACAGTACCTGGGTGCCACGCTGCAAAAAGTGGTCATATTGTACAGTTCGTCGTATGTAACATGGAACTTGACAGTAAAGCAATATGGCACTTCCGGCCGCTTGCGGATAATGGAAAAAAACGTCTTTCATTTGGACGTAAGTACAGTTTAACTTGTTTAAAAGTTAATGGGGGGGGGGGCGGGGCAAAAAAGACGACGCATAAATAAACACGACCTGTGTCTTCTTCAAAACTAAGTCCTTCATCGACCCCTTCTCAAGGGATTAGCGTCTCGGGCACTGCACGCTAACCTTCTGATGGATTTCGGTGGGCTACAAACGGTAGGCCTACGATTAGCATAAAAATACTGGATGGATTCGTCCTGTCACAACCCATTCTATTTTATCAAGAGCGCTGGTACATTTTTAAGATTGCTGCTTATATCTGAACGTGTTTCTATTTTTACATGATATTTGGAAGGCCTTCAGCCGCCTCCAGGGTCCCCGCCCATTCAATTTCAAAGCTGAACGGGCGAGCTGCTGGATACTCGG
Organism: Gnathonemus echidnorhynchus; assembly: GCA_026776725.1. Lineage (NCBI taxonomy): Eukaryota > Metazoa > Chordata > Actinopteri > Osteoglossiformes > Mormyridae > Gnathonemus > Gnathonemus echidnorhynchus. The sequence continues at coordinate 11,976,160 of JAODJU010000046.1, forward strand.
ATGCCGGCTGAAGCTCTCCCTTGGACTTTGGAATCATCTTTAGCTTTTAATTTATGCGCATATTAATCATTTGCTATTGTAACTGCCAGTCTGAGATACAGCATGCAAATGAACAGTGCGTTCGTAATACCCCCCCTCCCCCTTTTTAATCCAATTCCTTCATCATCCGAAATATATGATAAAAACTCCCCAGGTACCCTTTCATGATGGTAATGATATCTTCCTGTAGGCGCTCGGAACGCGTTTTTGCAACTGAGTAACTCCTCTATCTGAACCGGTTTCTATAGAACTTTCCGACTAAACCAAATCGCGAGGCAGAATGCTTTGACTATTACTTCAGGTAAAGGCACATAAAAAGAAAACGTTCACTGCCCTACATATGTACTATAAATTAACTAACAACACAGTGTACGAAATGTTTACCCAAAGTTCTAACAGGCAAAGCACTTTTTGGGTGCAAGAAAACGCACATTTCACGCTAATGCAAAAAGTGGGCTACTTCTTAAAAAACGAAATTACAGTAATTTAATAATTCAATTAACAACGATTCACCAGTGGATCTTATTGATTCAAAGGCGACTTATATTCTCAGCGTGAATTAAAACAATTAATCAGCCGGGTTTCTGTCTACATGTCTACATAATAACATTATTACGTTTGCTTTTGAATTCATTTGATACATGTAGCCTGTTTATGCTGAAATAGGCCTACATTAGGCTACGTGTGGTTACTAAAGTATTGCACGAAACAGCGTTCAGTGGCCTGGTCAAACGTTAAGATGTCTTTCGAAATGGCTGCAAATAAATAAGGGATAGGTTCCGTTGCAGGGAAAATGCACAGTATTTAAAATGGGCAATCAGTGACAAGCTTGTGGGATAGGTCAAGTTACCTGATAATCTGTGACTACGGATGGAACTAACATTTGATTCAACGATGGATTTAACAGATGCCTCAAGGGATTTCCCTTGTGGTTGCTTAGTTTATCTATTAAAAATACTTTAGGTGGCAAGATGCACCTCCGGTGGTGGGACTCTGAAATGTGAAATTAACCGCAAACACCCTAGGGAGGCAGACTGCACCGTTACCCCTGAGATCCCCTGATTTCAGGATTGTTGCATCCTATTTGCTTGAATCAGAGAGATAAACAAGAGCGTCCCCGAAAGCCATTCAGAAACAGAAGCCTTCCTCATTTCCAACAGGCCTAAATTAACCAGACACATACGCACAATCAATCACTCAATCCTGATGGAAGGACGTTGTCGCGTGAAAGTGATATTTTTATCCCATGGAAAAAAACCATACATATTTGAAGGAAGGTCCCTCTTATGCATACGCGCTGAACAATTAAAGTTGGGTTATGTTTATGCCTTAACTTTTTTGAATGTTATTACGCATAATAAAATTGCATTCCGACACATAAAGTTCCATGTAATCAACAACTTAAAACCCAAAAACGTTTAATTAAATTGCTCTTTTCTATTAAAAACCTTTAACGTTTTTATGACCCCTGATATTCAGTATATATTGTGTTTTAAAATGTCAGAAACGCAGATAACTTCGTGTCCATAAACATTTCGTCATTTGGAATAACTTTTAAAATTATTTAATACTAATGTAAAATCAATCAGGTTAATCGAAACCTCCAATAATTAGCTTGACGGCATTTCGATGCTGATTTTTTTAAATTGCACAAAACCCCCCAAAAACACAAAGGTATGCATGCAGAGTAGATTAATAACTGTCACCATGATTATTATTATTATTATTATTATTATTATTATTATTATTATTGTTGTTGTTGTTGTTATTCCTGCTGCTCTAATTCCACAAAGCGGCATTTCTGTCACCATGTACTGCTTCCGGCTTTAGTCACGCTCTCCGCACCACTCACGTCCCATGAGATACTAAAGCATAGCATTACCGTCTCCACCCTAAAACTCCTAAAATGGAACATAATCATTTTAACCACCAAAATTAACATATGGTAGTTGATTTTCTCTTAACCATATGAAAATAAAATAAATACATTATTAAGTTATTAATAAATATTTTATTGATGTGGACTATTATTATTATTATTATTATTATTATTATTATTATTATGTGAGTCACATTTTAGGCGCCAGTACACTCTTTCCACCCCCTCATATCACCTTCTATGTGCAGCTAAGAATAGCAGTTAGCAGTGCGCTCCTTCGCCGGTAAGTTTTGCTCATCCTGAGTTTCAGCATTAAGCGGTGCGCTCCTACAAGCCGTCAGCTAAAACGCAGTCGCGTCCTTCTTTTTAAAAGTCAGAACCAAAGTCAGGTTTCAGGTAAAGTATCGAACCCACTGCAAAAATAAAATTGTGCGGGTGGGGGAGTGACATTTGCTATATAATTCGTAGATTAAAACTTGTCACGCAAATATTTGAAATTTGTGCCCTGTAATATTTTGTGATACGCTGTATTTATTTTGAAAAAGAAACAAAAATGAAAATTATTACAAAATATTTTTATTCCAAATGAAATTTTAAAGTCAAAACGACTCAAGTTTATACCTTTTGTTCAAATCATCTGTAGCAGTAGGTTGGCATAATCCCCGACAGTTAAGAAATAGCGGTGACAGTTTTCAGTATATACAAGCAAGATACTTCAAAAATAGGTTTTAACACAAATATATATGGATATAGTCGATCGTCATTTGTAGAATGGAAAAAATCAAACAAGAAGAACAACAGCAATCTTTTTTTTTTTTTTTTTAAAAAAAGAAGAAGAAATGATATTAGATTAGAAGGAAGTAACATCACAGTTAATGAAGACTTAACGTTTTCTTTTTACAAAGATGTATACTCAGCTTTGAGACAAGCTGTCGGAACCCTGAAATATTGTTATTTGATCGGTTTAATACTGGTTTCCTTCGTAGTCATAAAAAGCTGTATAGCATTCGTAGTTTTTTTTTATTTATTTTTTTTCAATAATCGGCTGATTGACTGATATATGTTAAAATGTAGCACTTTCTGAAAAAAATCACGAACAAAGCCTACTTGCAAGGTCAAGTTGAAGATAAGCTGCAGTTTTTATACATTTTTTAATATATACACTGTTGTTTAAAGTTGACACTCTTTAAAATGGATAAATGTTAGGTTTCACTACACTATGTTGTGCGCAATGCATCAACTTAAAAAGTCGATATGTTTGAAAACTCAGCAAGCCACATTTTGTGACGAAATGTCACCGACATGTCAAAGCAGCTGCCAAACTTCAGCACCCTAGAGTGGACAGCGTCGCCGACATCACTAAATTGTCTAAAGCGAACAGCAGGTACTGTCGCCTTCAGCCTGTGACCGGAAACGCCGCCTTTAATGGCACAAAGATAAAGGCCTTTGCGAACCCTCAACCTATTACCATTATAGTAACCAGAGAAAGCAAGTATTTTAGAAAGAACAGAAAATAACAGAAAAGAACAGAAAACCCTGCAAATAGTTTCAGCCCGTCATCACACCGAGGAGTGCAAAACCCTGACACGAAACTTTCTACGAAACCGGTCATATCTCTGAATTTCTCGAAAATTCTGTAACACTCAGACAGGTTCCTTCTGGCCTGTACGATAGGTCCTGCACATTGTGTAACCAAACCGAACGAGCCTGTTCATGCCACAATTTATAGACACACCGTGTAAAAATTTCTCTAGTCAATGTAACATTATTCCACATGACGTGGAATAACGTCTACTTATGTTTTAGCAACATAGGCAGATGAAATGCACTCCATCTGATAAATGAAACTATTTCTTTTTTACCTCTACTCGTGTTGTTGACTAATTAAACCAATAACCATTTACACAGAATCAAATATGAATTAAGTCTTTCCTGGAAAAAATAACTAATTGAATCATGCATTCAACTAATATGTTTCTATTAAAACAAAGGGAAGCCGCTAATAAACAGTTGAAATCGTTTGTGTTGTTTTCAGTTCAGTTCTTCCTCTTTAGTGACACTATATTCAATTAAAAACGACATTTAAAACTCAAAGTCTGTGACGTACTTAAAAAATGACCGAAAATTCCAGCTGAGTTTCTCTAATCGCCCTTAAATCCTGGGTGTTTAAACTAATATAGGCTTGTCCCATGATTTGCGCACTAATATCATAATCCCATCAAAGCACATCTGCTTCCACCCCCTCATTTAGCCACCCCATTGCTAAAATAAACAGGAGCATCACGGGCTCAATAAACGCTTTCAAATCGTCCTTTGTGCCGAACGTGGAGGAGAGCAAGAGAACAAAAATCAAGTCCCCCAAATTTGTCAGTGCGCTGTGTGGATGCACGAGACGAGGAAACAAACATTAAAATCCTAGGTTCTAAGGGGACATTGTCCGTGCGCCCCGCGACCCCTGGTTCTCATAAAAGAGGTTCATTTCGTGGGGGCTGGGTCGCTATTTTATCAACACCTTGACTTCCTTTTTAAAATACGAGACCCATGCTGACAACTAAATCACCAGGGCCGAGACTTCAAAACATATTCTGACCATTATGGTCATTCCCACGCGTAATTCCCCATTTCCCTTTCTCCCCATTCTTTTTAATCACAGGAAAAGAAGAGAAGGAGCCGGGTATTTATCACGGATCGGTCCGTTCTCTCCAGACTTCTCATGAATACCGTGTTAGAATCAGATAATTAACCAGAACGACTCGGAAACAGGTGACGTTAGATTCCCAACAGAACGGACCGTTAGGTTGGGCACCCGGGTTACAATCAAGTATTAAAACATCAAAATTTAATCAACACGACTTGGGTATTTTTTTCAAAAGCAGAAATCGTAAAAGAAGCGCCAGGAGTGTTGTCAAATGGCATTGTTTTTTCCTGGTTAAACACGCTAAAGTTAGTGTAGTTTGATCAAAGACAGCATGTCACGACAATTAAATTGACATATGCAGTTCTCGAGAATTATATTCCTTATAAACGCTGTTGGAATAATTTAATTTCATTAATCTACGAATTATTTTTAAATTATTTTTAAACAAATAAGTCAGTAAATAATATTAGAATGACCTGTACAAAATGTGTAACAGGTATTACTGCTTCGCATGATAGTATTGAAAAAAAAAATCATCTCCCAGGAGACACATCTTCAGCTGGAATTCCAGGACTGAATCTAATTACTATGGAATTTTCACCACTCGTGTAGAAGAGCAGAAAATCCCCTTTTACCTAGTCCGATGCAAACAGACCAGACAGCTTAAAATGTGAATGTTTCCGGTGTATTTCGCGATTGTTATTTAATGTTTACGTTTCCTTTTTGTAGCCGGTCACAAGCCAGAACTGTGGAGTTCATCACCAAAATTCGAGATCAGTGTAAGATTGGAAGTTATTGTTACGTAAATCCAAATGAGACACCCATCGCCTCTTTCGGAGACAAAGTTGGAAAACTGCCAAGAATGAACAAAGAATCTCCGCAAAACTGGATATATATGTTTGCCTCAGTGGGTAAGTACGTATGCGCCGGTGTAACGCTGATTTAAGACATTATAAACAGACAAGCATATTCATTTGTCGGATGGAAGGAAATGTTTTTTTTTTTTTTCAAAAAGGATAAGTGCCGATGTATTTTTGTGGAACCAATGTTTAATTAATAACTTCAATAATGTTAACTGTCAATCTTCGCCGCGGTAGTGTGATGTTGCATCAGTGGCACGTTGTGTGTGTATGTGTATCTGCGTGCCTGAATAAACAGCAGCTTTACTATTACGCGAAATAATTGATATATTTAGTAGATGCTTGTACTGTGTGTCAACAACTCAACGTAATACCTATAGCATAGCTAGATTTGCATAAACGTTTTTCAGTATTAACTTATAGTGGTATTAACTTATATTAAATCTAACGAACTTCTGCCCTACTTAACTATCACCGTTATTAGTAGTATTATTTATAAGAGATGAACGAGACAGAAAAATGTACATCTAAAATCTTCATTCGAACACTTTCTGGAGGCCTACAGCTGAGTATGTTTTGTTTGTGTTTCAGTGATGTCTAATAATTAAGCAAGGTGGCAGCCAATGTAACAAATGTCAAAATCTATGGACCGCTTTGCTAAAGGTGCCGACTATTCGGAATACTTTGAAACGTGTACAAAGTGGCGCGATCTGCTCGTAGTTCTGTTTTGCAGCGTGTAAATACCACACAAAAACCCCCTAGTCTTATGCAAACGTTCTTTCTTTATTCAGTTGTTTGGAACGGCCTGGGAGTGGCTTATATAGACTCAGTGGCCACTTCGTTGGGTACCCACGTGCAGTTCCAGGTAGAATCCCTGTTTTTGTCTCCTGAACCACTTCAAGATTTGAGGAGGTGCGCTTTCAAAGATACCTCTCCTCGAGCACGGCTGTATTGGGCTGTGATATTTGCACGCGTGGCTATCCTGTTAGCGTTAATGAGTCTGTACACTCTCCTCTGACCTCTCTAATTGCCAAAGGTGTTTAAGCAGTAGACTCTAAATACTGGATTACGTGAAAATCCCGGGACATCGGCTATGTCTGAGAAGCTGGAACCACCGCATCTAGCACCAAAAACCATACTTTTAAAATTACTCAGGACACGTGTCCTAACCGTTACAACTGAGCCTACTGAACAAGTCTGCATGCTGTATGTATCCATCAAGACGATTCGCTCATTCTAGGAGCTGGCAGTTTTGGATTCTGAGCAGACGTGCAATGTACCTAATAAAGTGGCCACTAAATGTGTGTGTGTGTGTGTGTGTGTGTGTGTGTTCACCACACGCAAAATAAATCATACAATACCAGTCAAATACAACTAATTTGCGTTTTGCTAAAAGAACGAGCGAACGAATAACCTAAATTGCCTGAACAAACCACAGCCTTACGTATGAACTGAAAAGAGAATCATATTTGCGGCGCGTGTGTAGGTATGTGTACACACACTTACATTATAGTGAAGAAGTCAGAAATTAAGAGGTACATTTACTTCTTTGCTTTTGCGACAACACACACACACACAGGCTTGTAATTATATCTTTGTGGGGACTCTCCATTCATTTCTATGGATAAAATTCTAATCCCAACAATGACAACCTTAACACCTGCCCAGCCTTAACCTTATCAGTAAGTAACCAAAGAAAACACAACAATTTTGGGATTTTTAGTTTTTTGGTTGCAGTCACAGATTTCTATAAAACTGAGTTTTCCCTTGTGGGGACCGAAAAATGGTCCCCACAACGTCAAAACGACAGGTTTTTGTCATATTGTGCGGACACACACCCACACACTCAGAAAATAATAATGTTAACACCTCTCTTTAGAACCAAATTAGGATTTGAAATATTCCTTATTTCTGCATTTGGTCATATGTAATTCATATTATGATATGTAGTGTTCATCACGAGGATTTATTGCTATAAAGGAAAATGAAAAGTACGATATTGTAGTCTTTAAAACGTGAAGTACAACAAGCAACAAATCATCGCTGCTGGGTCGTGGGTATATGGCATTTCCAAATAAAGAACTTGATATAATGGTAAGTGTGCATACCCTCCAGTCAATTAAACTAAATTTGATTGTGGTGTAATCAGTTTTCTCCATCTCGCGCCTTTCCGGCATATCAAGAGTGAATACAGTGTGATAAACGAGTGAATGTTGTAATCATTTCATACTGAGGGTTGTCACGTGGAGTACAAAATGTTACGCTACGTCAATAACTGTCAAATGCTGATGGCTCAAAACATTTCCCAGTGCCTAAACTAAATATAAGGACGTCGACTGACATGTGTAAAGAACAGTATTCAGTACATTACTACGGTTTCTGCATGTGACGAATCTGTGTCCAAAAACTGCTTTCTGTACATTAATTACACAATACCTTTATTCAAATGAGACCTGTCAATGCATAATCATTTGTATATATGAGTTCACGTAAACGCTCGTTTGATAATCACAAGGTCCTACAGCCGCTTTTTATTATTGACTGCAGGTACCGCTGAGTTTTGTTCTGCTCATAATGTCTTCCCATTCTTCCATTTTGCATACACATAAATTTGCCTCCTATTTGCATATATGCAAATCGACGCAATTTCCCTTTTAATTACCCTGCAGGCGTACCCCCTTTTAAAGGGGCCGTGTTTTGTTTCTTTCTTGACTAAATACAAAAGGACGATGCGTACTGGTAAGTCGTGTAGAAATATGGCATTGCAGGTACAACTCCTCCACGCCCTCTACAGGTACGCAGAAAGAGGGAGAGGGCACAGGCCGGGACGGGAAAACGGAAATTTGGAGACTGAGAGTAAAAACACAATAGTTCCTTTCTATTTCAATGTGCTCTATGTGCTGCTTCATGGAGAATCTCAGCAAGGGTTAAACCTTTCCCTTCCCTCATAGTGTCGTTTAGCAATCTATTTCATAGCAGCCGAATTATGCATTGTTCCTCTTTAACACACATTGCACTTTGCATGTATACATGTATGGGGAAATATCAATGGCATGAAATGTATAAAGTACCAAGGAAACTAGTCAAATATTGGATCATGGTTTTTTAAGAGAAAAATACTCTCAGGTAAGCAAAATGTTATTTCTTGTCCGAAGGCCGCGATTCTAAGCTCATTCACAAAAATATATTTAAATGAATGTTACCAGTGTGCACCTGTCCGAACTGCAGACACTATTTATGGCTCCCCCTGTTTTCGATAGCATTCAAAACAAATCGCACACAAACCAGCAAATCCAGAACAACGACGTCGTGTTGCGTAATATACGTCTCTGTCCTGCACAGGCAACTGAATACCGAGGGGCACTGAAATAAGTGCACACTGAAGGCTGTAACAAAATGAAATAAAATCGTCATTAGCTGTTTTTTCCTTCAAGCTTTAATTCAATCTAACTGCCATGGCATTGGCCCTAATTTTTAATTTGAACATTTTAGTGAGTAATATTTCGTCGGTACTGCAGTACTTGCTTATTTACAGCCTATCAGAAATCAGGAAATCAAGCAAATTCGAAAAGCGATATTTCTTAAATTGTTTAGTTAAAATCACCCGCATGCACCGTGTTGATTACTTTGAACGCAAGCCATGTTCCTTAGTTAACACTTTTTTATTTCATTAATTTATTCTCGTCTACTTTCTGGAAAGGGAACGTGGGGAATCGGGGTGGGGGTGTGGTTCGCAATGAATTGGGGGGGAGGGGAGCAGATATCGGGTCCTGCGGACAATATGACCATACTTACTGAACAAAAGGCGGCGGGGTTTGGGTTGCTGAACACGTTTGAGAATCTAGACTACCCAGACAACAAGGCACTAAATTTATTGGAAGGCGGTGAGAAAACTGCGGGGGACTGATATATCTTTGTTGGTCTCGGAGAAAAACGGACCCACAGTATCTCTGTTTCAAACGCAATCACGCAGGGATAACTAGTAAATAAATGCAGTGTAGCTTTGATCAACATATTTAAACAGGAAAATGCCGGACAACCAGGGCAGATTGGATTAAGGCGCGAATATCTAAAAAGCCTAAACCTTTAGATTAAACTATACTTCTTCCATTTAATTTTATATTCCTTAAAGGCACCAACTTGTGGAAACGATTGATAACAGCTTTGTCAGTTGTTTCATTAAAAATGTAAAAGAGAACGATCTGCGCTTTGCCTGAATCGTTTTGCACGATTACCAGAAGTTGTGCATATTTACGTACGACTCACCTTCAGAAAGCGTCACGTGAACACCTAGATCATTCAGTCACATGGTAAACCTATGAAATATTTGGAAACCGCACACCTTATATACTTACACGGATTTTTCAAGTATAACCTAAATGTTTCTAATAATTTTGCATTCTCTATTTGCTGTCTTGCTTACACACAACAGTCTTCGCTATTTAATTATTAATATCCCCACTCTCTGCTTCCCTGCATTTAATTAAGCCATTCAGGTTAAGGAACACGCTTAAGGGTGAAGATGCAGAACTGCCGTCGACTGGTACCTCCTGCTCACAAGTTCAGGTCTTTGCTACTTGATTTCTCCATTTATATATGAAATATGTATGTTCAGGGTGGAAAATACCCGTAGAACTATTAAACACGCAGTCCATTAGTCTGTGCCTGGAACGTAAGCATAAGGTTCATCATCACATCTCACAGCATATATGTCACGTAAAATCAACAATACCCTGTAAATGTGTTCATACTGTAACCAATTTAACTTGTTACTAATTGGACATTTTCTTTTATAGTTACATTCATAATCATACAAACGACAGCGCCTTTTAGATTTAAATATGAGCAAACAAAATGGCAGCTGAAGCCTTTACCGACTGTCAGCTCTAATAACTTTAATATCCCAGCATCTCTCGAGTAAACTCCTAAAATTAAAACGATTCGTCTGATTTATGTTATGACGACATTATACATATTACTGCTCGGTGCTACATTGTATGTTCACTTGAGCAACATTACAAATGATAAATGAATAAAACTGCAAGGATTTCACGATACGACACGATTATTAAGATTCTTAATTTTGGTAATCAAGGAAATACGGCCGTTGCAACAGGCAGCGATTCTTTAATTTCTCCAACCCAACAAAACAACCAAAAAAGAAAACAGAATAGTAGGCTATAGACTAACAGTTATATTTAATCAGTGTTTCCCATTGTTTTAGCGGGTGATTTATTTGAGTGAATACACTGTTTTAAGGGGGGGGGGGGTCGGTTTAACTGCTATGACATATGTGCATGCCTGCAAGACAAGAGTTTCATTAAGTATTAAAAATATAACCTAATTAAAAATGGGGTTGGGGAAAACATAAAATGAACATTTATACTTCAGTCCAGCTTATAGGCCGATGAATATCCACTAATTAGTTTTTAGGATGTAAATAGCTACACCACAACTTCGCCTATGGAGTTAAGCGAAAGTTTATAGTAATTGTGGCATCACATTTCCAATTATTGATACTTTCGGATGCTTAATAATTTCGATTTGGTTTAGTCTGCGGTGTTAATGTGCCAAGAACGAACACCACTTGCTTTCCGATATTACCATATTGCGATTACGTCATGGCTGTGGTGTACACAAAAGAAAAACACTATTTTAAAGGAGACGGCCCGGTCTGGTCATGGAACTGACGTTGTCTAGTTAAGGTGCTTAAATAAACCGAGAACAATGCAAACCCTTGTCAGGACTGAAAGTGCAGCTAATCGCATTGGCCGAATTAACCCGTTCCCTTCAATGAAGAGGGGAGCCTCTTTCTATTCATTCAGGAAGAACACAAGAGCTTTCCAGAAATAAATCTCTAAACGGCACGCTATGTCGCCATTAATATACGAAAAAAATGTGCAAATTATATTTCTTTAAGTTGGTAGGACGTTTGATAAGCAAAGACGCGGCCACACACTTAAAACATGCATGTCTGTTTAACTTTTAAAATTAAAATATAATTACAGATCAAGACGGTCGCAGACTAAATACAGTGTTCCAACAGTTTATTGTTTATTTAGTACCATGCAGTCATCGTGTGTGTGGTTACGTCAGATCCGACCAAAACCATAAAGGTATTCGACGTTGGCTTCCTTGCTGATGCAGGCCTGTAACAAAAACTTCAAACGGGAAAGAAAAGACACTGGACTGGACTGCACGTGACCGCCGTCTAAATCACGATGCGGATTACGCACGATAATTGCTTGTGTATGTTTTGTCATTTTTCAATATATTTAGTTAATTGAGTATCAAGAAAATTATGATATAACAAAATGGCATAAATACAAACTTAAATGTTTGTATTTGAGGTTATGGACAAAGTCTTACCGAGTCTGAATAGTTACTCCTATGGATGCATATTTTTAACATCTGTTAGTTATATTATTAGTAATAATTGTGCCAATATGTGGCTTAACACCAGAAAGCTGTGGACTTAATCTCAGACTATGACACAAAATATTCTAAAACTATGCTACTTCTAAGCGCTGGGACAGAAAAAAGGGCCTTCCGGCTGACGTGGAGTCAGATAGGGGGTATGGTAAGACATGGCACCCAAAATTAATACACATTACTCACACATAAACAAATTCATTTTTTTCTTAGCATTCATTTAATATTGTGACAATAAGTGGTTTAGGTCTGAATTGGCGGTGGAAAAACAACTTTCAATTACGTTAGGAAAGTTTGCAGAAAACAGGGCATGTAAGTATGGGCTGTAATTTATTCCACTGCAAAATCTATGAACTATTACCTAACAGATTTTATTGGGATATAGCACAATGAAGCAACTGAGCTGTTTATTCTTGGTCTCAAGCAAATGTTTCGTTTTAGCTCGAAAATAACCCACATTTCAATTTACGAAAGGGTTATATAAATACAGTTGGTTGTAGTTTTAACATTGTGACGCATACGTACAACATTGATTTTCTGTCTGTAAATGAAGACAAACCAGGCAGTATACAGCTGGTACAATAGCAAATATACAAGCTAAACTCGAGAAAGCCTCTGCAAGATTACATTCCTGCAATAAAATAATTTTTTAAATAGCTTATATTTAAGAATAGCCTTCAGAGCTTTTAAACTATTAAAATAAAAGATTTTTTGTAAACTACAGGTTTCATTAGGACCACAGGTTACATTGTAGTAGCGAAATGTTTGCCGGTAGAACAGTACGGATACCGTAACCGTTTGCGTGAGTACGGGCACAGCGTATTCACGTTAAAAACCTACCCTATAAAGCCCAGTTATGTATGACCTCAATAACAAAGGAGGGTTTTTCTCATTATTTAGGTAGCTAGAACATTTGTGGATTTATTGTTACATAAGTGGAAAACTATATTTCAAGTGTAAAACCGATGGACTTTATTTATTTTGGAAAATTTGCACAGCTTTTCAGAAATATTTCCATGAAACCAAACCTACATTTACACATACAAACTTGCGAGTGAAAGAAATTATGAAATTTCACACCACCTGGCATAAAATGAAAATGCAGGACATTTAAGTTTTTAAAAGCCACACTGTTGAAGCGTATACACAGTTATTCCATAGAAAAAACACTAACAAGTAACTCGTTAAACAAGTAACGGATTCTGGGTACAGTGTTACCCAAGCAAGCATGGAATGTATTGGCTATTGTATATGGTTTGTGCGCATGTGTGTTCTGCAGGTGTGCAGCCTGTCGGCGATCGAGTTGCGCAAACTTAAAAAAAATAAACTTCAGAAAAATAATCACGGAAAAGTGTATGTGTGTGTATGTGTATGTGTGTGTGAGCGAAACGCTGGTTTATTTCTCTATTCCCTGTTGGCGTGCTTTTCTCACAAGGCTTGACGGACAACTCAACAGGCAGCGTATTGTTCTCCGGCTGGGTTTGTGGAAAACGACAGGACGGTATTGCACACGGTATGCTGTCATTAAGTTTCGTCATTAACCATGATATTCAGTCAAGTTTGGTTCTCATACGTTGTCTCTTGGCAACGTGAGTTTTTTTTTTTTTTGTGCTAACGAAGTATTGGGTTTGGGAGACGCAGTGAAGTTGGTGATAATGAACTTGAGGCATCTCATCACGATTCAGGAGGTCTCCTGTCAACTTCGGTGCGTCTGGGTTCCCATGCATTTGAAGGAGAAAAACGAAGCCATTGTGCCTTATCCATAGCCCATTAGCCGGCTCTCGCCCTGGCTTCCAAAGAGTCCCGTGGTCCGCCCCTGGTAACCAGACATCGCTGCACTCTCTCTCAGTTGAAAAAGCTTACGAGGCTTAAACCAAATACGAAACAGTAGCTGTATTTATAGTAGTTTGTTTTCTAGGAGGGCGTCCAAAAATGGTGGGTGGGTGCACCCACTAAGGAGGGGGTAGTTAAAAACCAAGGCTACGTTTTAGAGGGAAGTCAGGAACCGGGCTGGCAAAAGATGAATACCGATTTAAAATAATGTATTCAAAAGAGAGTTTTATCCCCGAGATGTGATTATTATGATAATCAACCAACCTAGACCCCTTTCGATTCGGATGTCTGCGAGTCTGAACTTGGTACTGACAGTGGAGGGTGATTTGCACGGTTTCGCCCTAGTGACCCAAAACTCGCATTCCAAGAATCCGAGATATCCAAGGAGAGACGCGTATATGGGGTGTGCAGACCCTGAAGTTTTTTTTCTGGCCGAATAAAATGAGCAGGAATAAAATTGGTGTTTCAAAAACGTGGGGTTGAATGAAGCAATACAATTAGCGTACCCAAAGGACTGCATTTAAGTGGCAGACGATTGTTTTAACTGAATTTCATCTTCTTTACAGATAAAATGATATAATTCAGATCTTAAGTATTTTCGTAACTACAGCACTATAAATGGTGACCCTGAGTCTCAATGTAGGCCTATACATGCATCTAAAATGGCATTTTTCTACATTTTTCTAAAAATCAATCATAATATTATAACGTTGGCGATATTCATGTTATTTTTTATGACGAAGTGCGAATATCTTGTGCAGTACAATGGAAAATGACCGCGGCAGGAATTTCTGTATCTTACAGACTATAAGAGTTTCGCGTTATGCAGATTTACTTCTTCTTAATTGGGATGGACAGCGTCACATAGAAGAGCAGACGCTGAAAGGTAAATGGGAACGAGGTGGTGGGAAACTGGTCAGGAATATCTTAATATTCCCCCATCCTTCCCAGTATTTCAGAGGGTGGGGAAATGTAGCCGCATTGTGTCATAGAGGGGTGGGCCTTAGCGATGATATATGTTTTTGGCATAAGTGGTTAAGTCCACAGCCTCCCCGATACAGGGGACAGTGTGTCGCGATGCTTGTCGTGGCAGGCGCGCCGAGCCGTTTTTCTTTCCCTAGGGGAGGAGAAACTTATCAGCATGGAAAATCATCATGATAATAAAAAAAAAAAATCAGGGGAACCCGGTCTAGAAAAGCTGAATGGATGGGGCCAGTGCGACGTCACGGTGAGCCGCAGCCACGAAGCACAAAACCAAGCGGAGAGCGACCCGCGGGAGCTGTTATTATACGTCGCCAGGTTTGTTCGGTTGACGGTTGTGGACCGCGTATGACAAATCCCTGGATCCTCGCAAGTCCACGGGGAGGGGTAAGTGCATCCTACTTGCAGAGAAATGTGCGTATTATGAGTATTAACAAAAAATAACGTACAACGCAATGTCCGGATCCTCTAACGCAAAGCACACGGCTGAAATATTTCTCATTCCGCGGCGTGGCACGCGCGGGGGCTCCTGCGTATCTGGGCACGAGCGCTGTAGGTGCCTTTGGCAGCATTGTAGAACTGAAGCGGTACACGAAGATCACAATAGGACAGAGGTAGTAATATTTATAATTACTCTGTTTCTATAAGGAATACTATTCATTGAAAGGAACGAATACTAAATAATCCATTTTGACATGTGGTTTTGTATCAAATTTCGGTAATACCACAGGAATATGGTAAATTAACAGGGTGATTAAATGCAAATTTGCACAAGGTGTAGTATAGTTTCTAATGTCAATTCCTCTTTAAGTTTTGCAGTGAAGAGGAAATTGAGTTGGAACGCCAGGCTCTCGTCCGACCGGATTAAAATAGTCTCGAGGTACACGTCGTTCTCCTCTTTCTTCAGGCGTCTGTCATTCACTTTTAATATTTTTTATTTTACTGATTAAATTAGGTGAAGAAGAAAAGTCGAGGCTCTTTTCAATCCATAAGATATTCAATCGAGGAAGAAGATTACTACATCCGTCAACACAATTCTTGCGACTACTCCATACTCACCCTGTCTACTAAAGACATCTCCATAAAGAGAACGTCTATCATCTGTTTTACCCGCCATAAAGAAATGGTATCATATTCATTTATTTACCCGAGGTCTTGCATAGTTATAGCCAAATAGTGAAGCTAATTATATATGTAAATATAGAAAGATACTGAAATGTTAAAATGATTACATTTATGCATTTTCATTCGGCGCACGTCTAACAGAGAAAAGGCATTTAAGGCACGCAAACTACATAAAATAAAAAATAATCACTCGCACCTGTTTTGTTCAGTAGGCTACTACTTCGCAAAACAGGCCTCTATACTCTACAAAAATGTGATGCTCATCCTCATGAAAAAACATGAACTGATCCACTTCCAACTACGCACAAAACATTTTTCACGCATTACGAGAATCAGTCATCAGTTACTCTGTGACCGCCCAATTAATGGCCTAGAGGTATTCCCGTGTTAGGACTTACCTCGTGTTATATACATTTACGATATAAGGCGAATTATTTTAACGATATCATTTCAGAATTTCAAATACAAGATATATGTCACGTATAATAGTTCAAAAGAAAGTGCTTCAAAATCGTTAACCGCCGTGGTCGCCCATTTACGTTAAGTGAATTTAATCTAACGCAAGATACATATTCCAATAAGGAACGATTAAAAAGGAATATGTTGCAGAAATGCATGCTATACCATCTGTTTTACTTGCGTAAAAACGATTAAATCAAACCAATAAGACGGAATGCATGCGTTTTGACATGAGATTAAAAAGCAACAAGCTTATTCGGACACTTACGTAAGGTATTTAACCTTTAAAACACACGGCTGTACGCGGACGTGGATGACTTGCCCCTATTGTAAACTGTTTAAATAATCATTTTAATGCTCTCACGGTTGTTGTTGTTCTATACAATATTTGCGGTACGAACTGAATATTTTAATTAATTCTGGTACATGTAGGTGTCATGTAGGTGGCCTTTTTCTGGCATACACTTCAGGCTTTTAATATGCGATGGAAAGCACCGATGCTATCAAACCCGATCTACAAAATAATTGGTTTAAAACAACCCACAAAATAGCCGGTTTTGAACAGAAGTGTCAGTTATTTGAGAGTTGCCTCTTTTAATGTTGTACTTGAATTGTTCTAGGAAGGAAGATACACATCGGAATCCGCAGCTGCTTATACCTTGGTACTTAAAACCAAACAGGAATGTAAAATTTCACACTAGGGTAGGCCTATTATTTATACTTAAATAGCCTCGTATTGTTGCTCTAACTCCAGTCATATTGATCACATTTTGCTGGGAAAGTGTTTTGTATAGAATTTTATCATTTATTTCCCACGTAAAGGGTTTTTCACGCAATAGCGGAGTGGGCCAGTGCTCTTGATACATTCTCGAATCGCTGAATAATAATTAACCATTGTCGGTGGATTGTTGATACTTTGTAGATTCACCGAGTAATGTAATTATGTCTTATATTTGTTGTGAATGATATAAACAATTAGTTAAGTATTAAAATGGTTTGAAATAGAACTTAACGGTGATTTTTAAAATCAGTTTTCTAGTGCTATTAATCCACGTAGATATACCATGCGTTCATAATGTTCACATATAATATAAAAAAATGTGTCATTTTATAATCAAAATTATTTATAAAGATATAGAAAATAATGCTGACGTCAACATAAAGTTTGGGACTACCCTTTAATTACAAAATACGAAATAAGCCAGCTACACACGTTGCAAATTTGTTTTACCATGAGAATTAGTGAGACTTGAATTAGGATGCCTGAAAATTACTGCGGGTGCGAAGGTGATATCAAAACGAACGATTTTACCTGTAACCTGGGCTATTAGTTAGTCTTTTTAGTTATTTAACATTAATTGGGGAGCGTAACTGGGATACACAAGGCCTTGGCTTTCAAGAAGCTGTATCACCTTTCATTCACTCTATTAGATTCATAGGGTGTTCATAGCGATTTCTTTCATTTTCTACAGTTATGCATCCTACGTTATTTTACGTTATTTACAGTAGTGAATTGGTCAACAACCTGCAAGGTCACGAACACAGAATTGACACAAATTTACATGACATACCATTTATTTAACGTACAATAAAAAATATTCACCTTCGTCCACCATTGGTTTGCATTTTAATTTACAGCCTAGATGGTGTACACCCACTTGACGGGTGTGTGTGATCGCGACCTGCTTTAGCTTGTATGCATGCAGCCTTCTTTAAAACCATTTCCATACTCCATCCAGCAAAGATCAGGCTATAGAGCTACGTGTATTACCCGGAAGGGCTTTTGATTAGAAATAATATAATTGCACAATATTAAAGTAATAATTGTAACACTTGAGAAACAGCACAAAAAATCTAGGCCTGTAAGTTGCTTGTTGCGTTAAATTAGCACTGTGGGTAATGAAATTTAAGCCAGACACAGGCGTCACAAAATTGAACTACACTAAAACACTGTGGGAATATATATATGTTCACAAAAATGGTAGCCGAACCATGCCGATATAATTTGCTGTTTATTGTATTTCAGGACTTTTCCCGAGGAAATTACTGAGCTGGCAGATCACGTGATTCAGGTAACCTTCAGAAGCACAGATAATTACCTCTCATATTTGAAATCATTGAAATTGGGCTATTTTTGGAATAACCGGCTGTCATTGTATTGGTGCTCCTCTTTATGCCTTATTTCAATGGGCTGCAGTCTTTAAACAATCAGTGAGCGGAAATACTTCATGTTTTAAATTTAAAAGGGATGGCTGTTCTACCCACGTCACTATCCGTACTTACAGATTAAGCTGTATTATTTGATTTTCTCAAACTCCCTGCCAGAAAGAAAAACATACATTTAATAGGCCTAACATCCGTATATATAAAATTCATTTCATGCACTTTTTTCGCAGTTGAAACTTTATGACAGTAATGGAATATTAGATGTGATGTTGTATTATAAAAAGTTTGTATTCATGTTATAAAAAATTCACGTGCTGTACCGCAGGTAGTACCTCTTACATAAGATTTCATTTTAGACAAAGACCTGTAACTTTAATTTAAATCAATTCCGATGGTGAACTACTTCGGAGTGGACAGACGTAAATACAACGCATAATTGCACGACTTGCAGTTAATCAATTAAAAAATTTAGCTAATCAAATAGTTCTCTATTTGCAAGTTTTCCCAGTCGCATAACAATGAATAAAACATGTTTTGTAATGGCAAATGCGGGTGATTACTTTAGCTTTACCGATGTTGGTCTACATAAAAATGAGATCTAAAAATTATAGCAAAATCGTGTCATCGCGTAACAGGTGCATCATTTAAAAGCATTAATTATAGGCTACCTTTAAACAGTAATTACGTCCCTTGTTTTGAAGGCTGACAAGTGTTTACGCATTTAACGGACATTAAAAATAACTCGTGATTTATGCTAGCGTATATGATTGTAGTATTGTTTTCTGCCTACGGGAAATGGGCCTGTATATGAAGACAATATTTAGTAGCAAAAAATGTGCGTGTAGGCTGAGTACAGTAATGCAAGTATTTAGAAAAAAATGGATTTCGTATGTGTTCGTGTGACACATCTATTTTTCGGCCCACAGAAACTTCCATGTTAACGGCAATGAAAGGCTTCTTAATTTTTCTAGTGATCAAACGAATAAGTCATAATAAGCTACTGACACAAAGAATACAAGTACATAATAGTCTATTGCAGGTTTGAAAATCAGCGGATTTTACAAGTTAAAACCTACTCACAAAACACAAAAGTGATCCGTGTATCCTCATCTTTATACATGTATCACATTATAATCAATTATTCCGCATAATTAAGTCATATAAAACACACATAAATGTCCATTTAGTTTTTTTTTAACGGATATCGTTGTGATTAATAATAGCGCCGGAATCCTGCTGTGACGCATAGAAATCTTGATCCCATATTTTAGAGAAAAACGGCCTAAGTGCTTAAAGAGCATAAACTTAACGTAGATTTAATTAGGAAGTATTTCAGTTCCTGCTTATTTCGGCAATCGTCGCCACTTTCAAGATCTGACCAAACAACGGCAAGGCCTTTTCAGTTGCAGGGATCGGAAGAATAAATTACAGTTTGTACCCCGCCACCATATCCATCAGATAAGAATAATATAAAATGCCCATCAAAAATAAGTAGGCGCGTCGTTAGGCTAAAAGACGTCACTCCGGCAAGTTAGCCAATGGCAGCGCAGTGTTGGATTAGTTTAGTCAATGAATGAAGCGCCCCTTGACGATTCAGCATGTGGGTCGGCGCGCTGCAGATAATACGGGTGCAGCGGGATCAGTGCCCCTTTCAGGCCGCTTACTGCGGCAAAACGGCCGCCCGACTCTATCGTACACGAGGTCTGTTTTTGTGCGTCTGCTTTGTTCATTTTTGGTTCGTTCATTTTTCTGTTTGTATAATAATGAGAAATCCGTCTGTTTGTGAGCAACAAAACACGTGGTATCCTGAATTGCTGCTTGCAAGTGGCATATATTGTCTGCAGCCGCGTAGTAGTACGTTGATGAGGCTTTTGTCAAGTGAGCATTGCGGGCTGCTGTCCACAGGCGCGAGTGCTGAATGGCCGCTCGTGCAGCACCAAGACAGAATCAGCTGAAAACGAGAAAACCGATCGACGGACGACAAAAATATGAATCATATGAGTGGACAGGAGACAATTTTGTGCATCATTTAGTTCGTAATTGTCTAGTTTTATTTATAAGTACTTACGTACATTCATTTATATATCTGAAAATAATATTTCAGCTGAATAGGTCAATTCATCAATATCAATATGAAATCATTATTTAGTAAAAATAATTCGAAAACTTTGATTTGGAAGTCATTGTTCTTAGTTTTTTAATTGACAAATGTACTCAGAGTACAGATTTTGATATCTACTAGTAATCTTAATTATAATAAATTTATTAATGTCCTTATAAACATTTAATATAATTCCATCGTTAATAATTAGTATGAATTTGTCTATATTAAAATGATTATGCAAAATGTTACCTATCTGTGTAATAAATGCTTTTGCACTGAATTTAAAACATCACTGAAAACTGATTAAATTTAAGCAGTGACTTTTATTAATCCAGGCAAAAATCAAAACAAAGCGGAGATCAGAAATTTGTGGAAATGCGGTTAGTGGGGGAGGGGGAAAACTGGATGATTATTGTGATGTAACCGAGAGGCTGTTGGTTCGAGTCCAAAGAAAGGGTTCTACTATACTGCACCTAAACGCTGACCATCCCATTAAAATGCCTAGTTCTTTACACCACATCAGGTGCAAAACATCTTCTAGATAGGACATGGAGTATTATTGGAACCACGTTTGTTGTGGATAATTTTTGTTCCGTGCCTGGGTATTAGTTTATATAGACTGTGAGGATCAATATACATAACTAAATGAAAACTGCATTGTGGATCATGGATAAGTAACATTGATGATTATCAGCAGTCAGCAAATTCTTGTCAGCAAGTTTTTTTTTTATTGCTCTGAAGTGGAAACTTGCTGGGAAAATTAGAATGTTTTTCTCTCCAAAGAATTGTTTTAACTGATGGTGTCGAGTTCAGCTGTATGTCACTCAGATAAAAATGTCATGCAGAGTATTAAGGATAAAAGCAGTGCAGGCTGTTAATTTAGGTTTGCACGCCTGCACAGGTCTATGTTAGGCTCTCTGCCTCAGATCCTGTTTGAGTAAAAGCTATACAATTAGCCAACTCATTACTCTTTGTAGGTGTTTGTGTGTGGGATCGTAAGGAATCCTGTGTAGGGGCCTGAAGTCCTTGTTTACTGATGTGGGTTTCTGTGAAAATCTAACGCAAATGTGGGTAGTGGTGTGTGGATGTGTGAGTGATGAATTTCGGATGTGTTTATCTGTGTGTGATAGAGATAGATTTTGTTTGTGTATGTTTGAGTTAGAATGAAATACTAGGATTGCTGTGCATGTGAGAGGGCCTGTGTTGGGCTTTTTGTAATGACATCCTCTGTACTCAGATGCTTGACACAAATGCAGTCGCCGTCAGCATACTAATCAAATACGGAAACATGGTCGCTTTTGTCTGTCACACATGAAAAGCTGTCTTGGCTTACATACAAGCTCAGGTCTTTTGGGAACGCGTCACGATTTCAGGAATGGCGTGAAACAGCTTCTGGTTCTACTCAACTTCAGAGAGACCCAACAGGATACTACTGCTGCTGTCAGCATAGGAGTCAGATGGACAAACAAAGGGATTCTGGGATTGCGGTCACTTGCGCAAAGCAGGAATGGGATTGGAGCTCCTTATGCTGAGTACTGGTGTGTGAGGCACAAGGCCTAGAGATCATGTGACCAGAAGAGCGGGAATACTGGTGACCTGCCTACCCATTTTTAATAGTTATTTATGGCCACCCCAGGCCTGTATGGAGCAGAGGGAATGAACATGAATCAAGATGGCGTCCCTGTATGTGTGTGTCTCAGAGGCGGACAGGCTTACATGCAGCACAGGTTGGGCATTTCATAGAGAGACACTAATCGCTACAGGTTCGAGGCCTGCAGTCTTCCCCACGTGTGGGCCGCAGCAGAACTCCGGCTCCTTAACGACGGAACACGCTGACCGCTTTGGCTCTGTGTGTCTGTGGCGCCACTGGCTCCCGCTTGCGGCACATTCGGCGGGCAGCCCAGCGGGACAGATGGGACGCATGATGTCTGCACATTCGCAGTCCTCCATGAATGCAGCATGCGATCTTTAGCTGACAGGCCCGACTTTGCTCAATCCTGGATCGGGTCTCGCTTGGTGATGTCTGTAATCGGGTCTCGCTTGGTGATGTCTGTAATTGGGTCTTGTTTGGCGATTCTGTATTAAACACCAGCACATCAAAACTTTATGTACTGTTTTTTTACAACAGCTAACTCATTGAACAATTTTAGATTTGCGAGAGGATATTTTGAAGCCCGTATTCCTTGCTGAGAGGAAATTGCTCTGTGGCTGTCAGGCAGATTCCAAAGCCAGCTACCCCAGCATCGGCTGGCTATGTACCGCACATCGCAGCTGAGATTTGATCGGGAGCAGGATCATTAAGCCAACGCAGCGCTTGACGTCCAAACCGATTAGGCCTGGGAGTAGGCAGCACTCATTAAAGATATTAAGGCTGTAATGTGCTCAAAGACAGGTATTGGGCTGCACTTTATTCATTTTAGCACTAGCCACTGACTCTAAAAAATCCATCAAAGATCTGAGACATCTGAATGTCTTGGCATGAAACACCTATTAACCAAATCATTCCTGTTCTGGTTTGACACCTACTGCAACATACTAAGTAGGCTGCCCCAGATCCCAAATGCATTAACCAGATAAGTTCACACTGTAAACACTTTAGCTTCAGTTTTAACACACTGAGATCTGCCTTTGATTTCAACCGTTTGATATCTGCCGTGCCGGTTCCGCGTTTCACCTGGTTCTCCTTTATTTATAGACCTGCATCCACACAGAAGTTTGGGTGGCCTAAGGGGTTGGTTGTTATCTTTGGTTATCTAGCTGTATGAGTGGTGTACAGTCTTCATAAAGCTAGATAACCGAAAGTAACAAGAATCCCATTACACTCCTGAAAGGCAACGGGATCCCCCCCCCCCCCCCCCCCCCCCCCCCCCCCCGC
>JAODJU010000046.1:12026330-12044185 GCA_026776725.1 Gnathonemus echidnorhynchus
AGTTAGGGTTAGGGCTATCGATTAGCACTACGGTAGGATAATTCGACAAAGTAGATCATTTCGACAGAACACCGGCACATTTATTTTCCCGCAATAAAGAAATGTTGGTTCGACCATCTCATTAACGTAGAACAGAAAGAAGGATTTATCAAATGTCTTCCTGTTACTACTGACATAAAATTATTATTCTGATTAACAAGATAATCAATTGTAATAACAATAAAACAAATATAATAATTGCAAAGAATTATTAACATTGTTATTGATTGAATATGCTTTTCACCAAAAAGAACCCAAAGATCTAGACAGGAATTATAATACTGATGCAATGTTAAAGTAAATAGACAGAGTTGTCACAGGATCCTTCTTACAAGGTGCTTATGCAGATGTTAATACGTGCTAATATGTTTATTTAATACAGTGGGACATTTTCAGTGACTGATTCCTATAAGTCTTGTTCAATTAAATAGAGAGTTTAAACAGTATATTTTGTTATAAGCAGACGTTAAACATCAAACAGGTTTGGAAATCGTGGATTTAAGTTATTTGTAGGTCTCCCAACATCTTCAAAAACGATTTAGTGATTGTAATCAATAGCGTGACATTTAGTTTTTAAGCACAATTTAAGATTTTATCGTACAAAGTCAAACCGCCTAAAACTGACAAAATCAAACCACCACCTTAAAAAACAGAATATAATTAAATAATGATCTTTACATTTCAGCATACTAAATAACATGAATGTGACTCATTTGCATATTTAAATTATTTCTAGTGTTACATTCTTTTTTCTGTAACTTCTCAATATTTGCGCAGACCTAGCAGCTGTATACAGTAGCTTAATTATGTGCAAAATTTTCCCCGAAAATTAATTACGACAATTTAAAACCTATAGGATGATGACAATCCCTTACAAATTACACGCAACATAGACGCTCCAGGTCAGGTTACACAAAATGGGAGGGGCTGGTGAGAGTGAAACGCGGGATAAATCAACTGTTTGGTTTCGTGGTTTATGAACGAACCGCAAAAAGCTGAAACATCAAAGACCAATCAAAAAAAGTACGTTCAGTGGGTAGACATATTGTTCATAGCCGTCAACATAAAAATCAGAAGCAGGTGAGTGGCTAAATTATGGCTACCCCCCCCCCCTTTTATCCTTGACGCGTCTTCAATTCGTGTTCAGATGCGCCTTCTACTGGCAACTCGTGTTATGACAACTGCTGCTGCTGTCATGTTTGACAAATACTAAAGAAACCCGGCCATAATCACTTACATACATATTTCAATATTTATTACACAGCGCCTGCACAATACACAAAGTAAATTCCTGTTTCAGGCACAATAACAATTTCCCTATAACTCATTCAGATTGCATCTAAGGTTTTTAATTGTCATCTTCCGATGTTGAACATTTATATTATAAGCAGGTTTGCTATTAAAATGTACGTATGTCAGATGCTCCGAAACAGATTCTTGTATAAATAGAAATCTAGAATTTAATAATCTGAGCTGTTCGGATACCAAGATTACCAAAAAGATCAATCAATGTACAATTTAAAGGATAATTTTATTTAAGACAAAATATTCTTGTGGCCCAGGGGTCTATTTAATATAATTAGCCTATTTATTCCGTTTACGATTCACAAACTAAAACACCAAAATTTAGCTTCGGCGATCAGAAAGATTTATGCAAACCAACCATACATCATTGGGCGGGTAAACGTATTATCTGCGAGGTAGGCTATTTGCGAATTTGAAGCACACGTTTTAATGCAGTGTTGGTGTCGAAATAAAGTTATAGCAGAATTATTTTTCGTCTGTGAGATAAAATCCGTGCCATACAAGATATTCATTAGATAAATATGAGTTTTTCAGGGTCCAATGCCTATCGCCGAATCGGCACTTGTAACCTTGTAGTTGATTGGTACGGTGTGAATCGTTCGCGTGAATGAGGATTTGTTTTTCCTTGTCAGTAACCAAAGAGGTCTGAGTGAAGAGAAGTTAGTTAAAATCCCTGGTAAACACTACATATAATCCATGGCCACGGTTAAATGGATGAAATATAGTCTGTCAAATTTCAGCATGAAAACGATCATATGAGAAGGCTTATTGAAAACGAACACCTACAGCTATATATATATATATATTACTGAATGGCTAATAAAGTATTGCATCGGCATGGTATTTAAAGGGCCATACAAGCACTAGGCCTCTTTTATATACAGTACTTAGGTCATCATTACGCATTATCCTGAAAGTCTCCTGTGCACATTCTGACAGAAGTCCTTAACAGCAGGACTGGAAACTTTAAAGCACTTTTTAATATCATAGCCATACGCTGATGCAGGCTATCGTAAACACTAAATAATTGTATTTCTTTATTTTTGTCACTTAAGGGCCAAATGAAACGAAATGTCGAATTCAAACAATATTACAATCAGAGATGCAGTTTTCATTGCCAGCTATTTGCCCAGCCAATCACATAGGGCCTTAAATGTGGTCCTCTTGCATATTCCCCGTATAGAACCTTTACATGTGATGCAAAAGCCTCATTAGGGACCAATGGTTTTACCCCTTTGATTCTGAGAACCCGGAATTCTTGTTTAGTTCTGTAGGACTGTTGAAAACCTAATGACCCTCCCCACACACAAAGGTGCAGGGTCCTGATGATGCGTGTGATGGTTTTTGCACAGTTTCTCATCCAAACAAAGATGCTTTCTTTTCCCGCCTTTTCTGTGCATATGCGTTGTGGAGGTCAAACCCTCCCTCGATTTACGGTCATTACCTCGATCTAGACCCAATTAAAAAAGAAAAACGCCTTAACGCCTAAGAACATCCTGTCACGAACTCCTTTGGTGCGTTTGCGTGCGAGTCTACAATGGGGTAGTATATTTCTGCAGTAATGAGGCCCCCCCATTGCCTGTGATTGGCAGCAGAAAAATGACGTAACACATAAGCAGGAATCACAGCCATGCAACTGACTAGTGGGGTTCGAAATGCGTTGAATCCTTCAGAAATCTCACATACATTTAATCAATTAAGAATGCTCTTTTAATTAAAATGTCTTATTGTGTGAGTTACACTTTCATACAAATCTAATAATTACTGACATGTGCCTATAAACCAAAATGCTCATGTTGCGGTAAGCTTCTCAAAGTCATTTCAGTTTTTCACAGACCATAATTTCCATGCATATATCTATTATTTCACCATCTCCTTAACTTTATCTAACATTGTAATACAATAAAACAATATTTACATAGTGAGATCACATTCTACATTTCCAGCATTACAATGGAGATCTGCAGTTCATTGCTGTGACCTTTGTATGCGGATCCGAATCCAGTAAAAATGAGTGCAGCCATTTTCGATCTACATTAAAAGAAACAGAAATCTCTGCAGTCTTGTAAGTCAAAATCAATAATTTCAGTTTATCATCTAAAAAAATAATCTACATAATTATTTTTACTATTGCCATAATTAGTATCAATTTACTATAGTATTAGGAGGCATGTTAAGCAAGAGCATAATTATATACATACAAGCAAGAGCATGTATGTATGTATGTATGTATATATATATTCAATAAGCCAACACATGATTTCTCTTTTTATAAAATCAGACAATGTATATTAAATTATTTCATTCTGGCATATTCATTACTAATCTTAACAATGTGGGTTGCTAAAGATAAAAGGAGAGAAACAGACACAATACCAAATATCAGACGGTATTGAAATTAACCAAGCAAAGCATCTTTGACACATGATGGAAAAAGATTACACCCAAAAACGGGTAGGATTCAACAAGCAGGGTACAAAAAAAAAATGGGGGCGCTGGGCACATGTACAGTAAGCCTGCTTGTGTGGTCAAGGGTGGATAATGAGAGGCGACAGGCAGCTGAAGGGCTGGTTATGGGTAATTGGCATAGAATCGTGGGAAAGCGTAAACAAACAGCTGCTGATGGCATTTTGTTGTCCCCTTCGCCCATTTCCCCTGAATAGGCGTTTACGTGGGGCAAAGCTGGCAGCTGGGAGCGAGAAAAACAGGAGCGGAAGGGAGGATGGAGGATTAGCCCTTTCTTCCCCCATTTGTCCGCATTACCGCGAATGACGAAGAAACACTCAAACGCATAAGACCATATATACAGCCGGCGCCAATCCCACGCTTTCGCTTTGTAGGTATAGTCGGCCTCCAAGCAAATCTTCGGAGCTTTGTAATTAGTACAGCACCGACGATACATAAACACAATGTTAGGGCCTATAAGATGAACTGGTTTTATTTTTTAATTGGTTCAGTTGCTTTTATATACATATCTTCTTCTGAGACACAAAACAACAGATCAAAGAAGGAATGAATTCCACTATGATTGGGAGGGGGGGCTTCCAGTTGAGCAGGTCAAGTGATCGCATCGATCAGCACGAATGGAGATACAGGGGACGTGTGAAGGCGTACAATTGTCAATAAAAAAGAAATCTGACCCTGTTCTTGAGGCTGGCTTTACTTCAGTCTGGTCTCTGAATAAAAGACCATGTAGGGTATGATGGTGTGAAGACGGGACAGACGTCAGATGAAGAGGACTTGACAGATTCCCAGTTCAATGAGTTTTGGAAATGAATGCAACAAGGGCGGTGCTATAAGGCTGTGAACTTGCTGTCCTGTGCACCTTAATAGCCAGAGTACGAGCAGCAGCTCTGAGGTATTAAGGCCTGCAGCATACAGCCAATAATCAGAATGAATGGCTGTGATGCTCTTCGTATAAATACTCCCACTTATGCCTTTGGTGTGGCTAGCTTAAATATATATTTATGCAGCGGATCTGTGTGTGATGCAACTAATTATAGTTAAGAAAAGAATTCCTGTGTATTTATAGATTTATGATTCAAAACACTTATTTAACCCAGTATTTAATATTACAAATATTCACAGTTGTTCATTTTCCTTTCTCCCTTCATTGCTGTTCTATTAATATGTAGCCCTGACCAATAACAGTTTACATTGTAATACCAAAGTGGCTAAAACAAAACGATGTGGTTTGGTTAAAAACAGAAAAACAAAAACTGATACCCGCATCAATAATTTATTCTCAGGATGGATGGGAATGAACAATGTGATTAAAAGCAGTTTCACTAGAAGCACTGCCACACTGGCAAAGTCTGTTTTTAAACGGCGAACAACTGAAATTGGTTAAAATAAGTGCAAGAAACACATGACTAACATGGTCTAAGTCACTGCAGGATCTGCCAATGAATTAAACGGACAACAACGCATCCATGCAGACGCATTCAAGTGTGCGATACACTCAGTGTTATCCCAAGATCGATATACGACAGAGACAGCTGAGGCCGGCCGAATGCATTGTCCGTCGTCTTAGATCTATGCAATTTCACTGCTGTGAGGTAGAGAGCACATTGTCTGGCTGTATTTCTTCTTGAAGAAATCTTTGTAAGAAGGCGCAATTAGGACAAAATTCAGTCAATGGGGGCAACCCGTTTTTCACATTGGGGGTGGTTTCAAAGCGTTTCTTAAAATTATTTACTCGCTCGACTGCAGCCCTTTCTTAGATGTTAATAATAGACTTGTCCATCAACGGTTTCACATCCGGAGTTAATTGGTACTGTGCAACGGGAGCCTTTCCTTCAGCACGACTTGAAGCCAAGGCGTCATTAGATCACTGGAATTGATCTTATCCCCACCTGCTCTCACCCGACACCCCCAAAGCCCAACCAATGACCAACCTGCACAAGTGGGCCCATTCACGACATGATATATTAATCCATACGCGTTAATAACTAGCAGTTATTAGCTTAATAAACAAACTGCACTATTCTCTTATCCCATCTACCACCAGAACATAATTCAGGCACTCTATAAATTCAAACACAGAGAGACACTTTCCTCCAGACAGGACAGAAATTTTTTGGCATTGAAATTAATATAGTACAGCCACTGTGTTGCATTTTCAAAACAATGTTTTGGGTGGGCATTAGGTGTATTTGGCTGGATGCTGCAGTAAGGATCTTGAACTGGGGCAGGCAGACACGTCAGTCAGGATCTTGGCAGCAACCCAGTTCAATTCAAGCAAACCGCAGGCAGGCGAGATGGATGGGTCACGTGACACGGGGCTGGAAAAGACAAGGCGCTGAGCTAAGAGGCTGCAATCAGCGGCGCTGCTGCCACCAGACCTGGACCACAAGACGTGGCACGTAACAGATCAACAGGTGTGTCATTATAAGGGGAGATAAATCGCTCAGACCCGCAAACCAGCCAGCAAGGGTGGCACTCTTCTATAAATATGCACAGCAACGTAATGTTATTGACGACCAATAGCAAAATTAGCTTACATTACACTGACACTGGCCTTTGACCTCGTAATCTCAGCCTGCATCACATTTGCAAGCAGTAAATCGTAGTTTAAAAAGCAGGGAAGAAAATCCCACCTTCATTGAGTGACGAAAGGAATCTCGTGAGTTATGATGAATTGGGATTACGCACAATTTTACTTTGTTACCGCATCTCTATCTCATTTCGCCTGCTCCCGTCGCACGACTCGGAGCCTCAGAGGCAAACTAAACATTAGCCGAGTTTGAAAGAATCTTAATATTGACATTTAACACACCACATCCAATGCCTGTTACAGCATCTGATGCCTGCTTTCAGGAGGGAAATCAATTAAAAGCAGATTAAGATTCAAAGCGGGTTGCGCTCAGCCCCACAATTCGTACCGAGTTTAACGCAGCAGCACCACCTACTGGCGCACTTGTGTCATGACACGTGCTCTCGAACTCGCTCACGCGCGGCTGGCCTCCCTTCAAACATGGTCGCTTCACATGCCCCGCGCTCGCTGCAAATGGCAGTCTATTCCCCAAGCACCTGGCCTACATTTCCCAGCGAGGGCTGGTGTCCCCATATCCCTGCCCAGAGGCCACTTCCTGCACGCTGCTGCCATGGTGGAGAAAGCAAGGCGCGAACACCCGCGACCACCCCCACCTCCGCCTTTCTCGTCCTCCTCGCCGTTACCCAGTTCCTGCCTCCGCTGCCGCTTAATTAACATGCAGTGTTGGCACCCGTCTGCCTGGCACTCTCATTTTCTCCTAAGACAAAAGGAGATTGTGCAAGACCTTCCAGCTCGTATTGTGCAGCCTCTGGAAGTAGGATCTCTGCGGGTGTGTGTTTGTCTCTGTGTGTGTCTGCGTGTGTGTGCTTTCTGCTAGGCTGACGAGCGGGTGTTTCTGAAGGAGAATTGGGGGGCGAAAAAGTAAGAATGGGCCGGCGATTGGCGAGGGCAGAGGTCGCCCCGCGCAGGAAAGTCGTTGCTGCTTGCCGCTTTCTTTGCACATTGGCACCCGGAGGAGGTGAGGAAGTACAAAGACTGCTTGTGCCTGGGGGGAGGAAGAGAGTGACAGGGTTTGTGGATGGGGTTATGGGGACAGGACGTCACTGGAATTCCCATCAGGCACTGGCACTGCTGCCAATGCAGTGCATTTCAGAGCGGGGGTGATGTGTGTGTGTGTGTGTGTGTGCGTGCGCATGGGGGGGGGGGTTCCACACCACATCTACTCATCTCACCATTCGCTCCTCCCCTCCGCCCCCCCGACCCCGTTGTTCGTTTAGCCGTGATTTGTTACTCATTAATTAAGCCACCATCCCCCCTTTCCTTTTCAGTCATGCCATTTTGGTTTTTATCTTTTAGTTGGCATTTCACTACTCCCCAGAACAGGGTGATCTCATGCGCAGGGAATTATCCCCTCCTCCCGAGGCCGGCGGGGTTATTAAGCACGGATGAACCAGTGTTTTTTTTCTGTCGCTCTGCCTATTCTTGACTTTTACTGAGGCGTGATGAAATGTGCCAACTGATTTCCTGTACCCCAGAGTCATCGTAGACATTACACTCGCCTCCACAGTTGGATTACAGGTAGTAGGAAGCTCCTGATGAGCAGACCGTGGGTTGGTCAGGGTGCAGAAAACCAAAAGTCAAGAGAGGCACCTATGAAGTATGGGACAGCAGCAGAGTCTGTTCAGCAGAGCTCAATGAACCAATGGGGAATCACTACAATGGTGACATCACCATTGATCAAGGAAGACATTTCATTGGTTCCTTGTTGCCTTACCTCTTTTTTTTGATTGCTACTGACAGGATTATCACTATTCTGACCTATTGTTCAGGACAAGACTTAGAGTATTTGTTCTAACACAACTCAAAACAACTTATAACACAAGTCCCCAAATGTTCCAGCTTTTGTCATGCTTAGAACATGTTATGGACAAGTTTATACTAGCACCTGTCTGTCCATTTTCCCATAACCGTCCATCACGCCAATCCTGGAGCCTATCCTAGGGATCACAGGACGCTGAGCCGGAAGGTACCCTGGATGGGATGCCAGTCCATCACGATTCATAAATGCAGATCACAAGGAACAAACACAGCAATCCAGGAAAATACAATGACAGTTAAGGCACAAAAATGTTGCAAAATTATGTTTTGTATTAATTCACAGAAATTTTGTATGAATGCTGGTATAGGGGTGGCTGTTATTGCACTGTGGCTGTTACATAATATTATACTTAATTCTCTTAGTATTAGTGTTAAAACAGCAACACAATGAGGTGTGTAAAGCTCTTCTGGAAGTGTAGCTTGATTTGGCCAAAGTCCACAGTGATGAAATTGCTCAATAAGGACGACCAAATGGATACCTGTCCACAGTCATGCTCAGTCGATGTACCGGAGCAGTAGGTCTGCCTGCCTCACTGGCCAGAGGGAGGGGCCTGTGAAGCAGGTTGTGAGGGGAGGGTATTCGCTTTCACAAAGGAGCCTCTCAATCAGGACAGCCACCTTTCACTGGCCCTGGCCGGAAGAACAGCTCAAGGAGAAAGGGGGACTCAATTAAGAGTTCATAAAGACTGACCTCACTTGACCCCTCCTAACCACAAGGTCACACCCCTCCCAACACAGAGACTCCCTCAGAGCCATACAGTAGCTTACACACCCACCTCTCACCATTGCCCTTCGCTTTATGCCCCTCTAAAGAATACAGGCACCCCCACCCTACATGTCCACCAGCCCAGGTGATTTGTTCAGCAGCTCCAGGTAATATCCTCCCTGTTGCACCCCCTAGTGTACAGCTCTGGCACTACACACTAAACCCACAGTCCCACTACAACAAGCAGTGGAGTTTCTCCCCTTAGCCCAGGGATATACACTGCTGTCTAACCGATATACCTCCCCCAGTGCCGTCTTAACCTAGCTGGCTGAACTACAAACCCAGAAACTGGTGATTTACCAACACAGACCTTAGTGAATGTCTGCATACATCACTTTTATCAAAGTATTTTAGTGCATTTAGGCTGCTTAGCCAACAGCATATATCGCTCTGATTTAAATAGTCTATTTTGTATATGAAGATGATTACATTTAATCAGTTAACATGGCAGCTTCTAGGTTCAGTCAAATTCCAAAGACAGTGGTTGCACTTTTAAAAATAGGTGGTTCTTTCAGATTCAGTCATACTTAACCTGGAACGTCACTCTGCACCTGCCCTCTGCAGACTCCAGTTGCCCCATTGGGTGTAGTTGGAAACAGGGGTGTATGTGTGTGTGTGTGTGTGTCGGGGGGGTAGATCTTTGCTGGAGTAAACTCTTAATCTCATTAGAGCAGGCCTGAGAGGGACTGAACAGAGGGCCATTGTCATGATAAGGCTGCTTGAGGTGTTGGGACCCTTCTGCAAATGATTCTGTAATGCCCCCCCCCCCTACCTTCTGGGATGTAAACTGGAAAAATAGCATGTTTGTGGACAGGACAGCATAGCGACCAGGACGCGGGAGACGGACAGCAGCGGTAATTCACACACGGCTGGCTCGTGTAAGAACAAGAAAACATCTTCAAATGCAGTCAGCCTGACATTTAAAAAAAGACGGCTTTATTTAAAGTCGATATTCCACCAGAATGTTAACGTTTGGTTCACTCGCCCGAAATGGCACGTTGGAAGAACATTTCAGCTTTTCAACAACAACATTTTTTCAATATAAACCTGACAGATTTTTATAACCTCAACCGTGTTTTTAAAAAGGACACGTCCACGCTGATTTCTGTTACGGAGGGTTTACGCCAATACATTCGGCGTCCCGTAGTAAGGCGGCGCGCAGTTTGTGGTACTTTCGGAGACTGCATACATTAGAATAATTATCATAATCATGATTATCATTATTGCTTTTTGCATTTTTAATTGGGGGGGGCTTTAAGCCGCAATTAACTGCTCTGGTATTAGCGCCCATTCATTAAGGCGGCTGCCCACCTGTCCTGGTTCATGGGAAAGGCCGGCTGCGCCGGTTCACGCCGCGGCACCATGCGAGCGCGCCGCCGCGCACAAACACGCAGCGGCTCTAGGCGCGGCTAACAAACACCCAATCAAAACAAGCCCCCCGCTTCCCTTCTGTCGTTTGATCCGAGAAAATGAAACTGTGTTAATTACGCTATGGAAAAAGGTTGGGGGGGGGGAACCCCATCTGGATCGGAGGGTTAACCCATTCCGCACCAGAAAGGAGCCTCATGAAGTATTACTAGGGGAATTAAAACCACTTTGCTCGTTTGCGGTGATTCGGAGACGCTGATCTTTTTCATTACCGCCATGTGCCTTCGGTTAATATCTGCACTGCGAGTGTGCTGGGGTTCTGTTTCGGCCAAATAATTCAATAAAGGCTGAAGAATGTAATAACATTTTCAATAAATTAGGGGAATGGTTTTACCTTTTCGCGTAAAAGATTGTGGGGGGACTCAAGGGCCGTTTGTTCACTCCTCTTCAGACTGCTGCAGTGTGGCCCTATGTTTTGACAGTTGCACAAGTCACTTAGTCTTTAAATTTGCTCTGCAGTAACATATGCGATCATTTAGAAACACATATTTTAAAAAGCTGCCAAAGCAGGAGTATGAACTGCTGGGCGTCGACACTACTTTCGCACAAGACGCCATAGAACCATACAGAAAGGGAGCTCTACCCGCGCAGTCAAGCCCTGTATACCGTCTTACCAAAAGCCCGTTTCTTTCAAACTACCGATAATTAACTTCACTGAATATCTTATTATGTAATTGCAATAGGTGCTTTAACATCAGTTTGTTTCCACATGAATGAAACTACTTTAAACCAGAAAATACTGCTGTTTCTTTGCATTATTATTATTATTAATAATAGTAATAATAATAATTAATTTTTAAAATAATTTTATTATATGGATTGTGCAATTTAGCAAGAATATTTTAACAAGTTTTATTTGTACTCGTTAAACTGTAGGTCATTGATAACTGTTATAATAAACCAACGTTTGTAAAATATAAAAAGTAAGAATTATGTATTAAAATTGCTCGTAATACAACTTCAGAGTAATATTTCTGGCTCTAGGTATTCGTTTTTCACACCTTCACACTTTCAGGGTTAATCTTCACAGACGTTCTCTTTGCCTTACAACAACCTTGAAATGTGAAATGACATAGCCTACTGTACTTAATTCACGTTAGTTGATAACTTTTCTAAAAAGTCTGCGGAAATTTTTCACTAGGCATCATTCACCCCTTTATTCTCTACCAAAATCGTTGAATGCTCCCACCTGGTGGCTAAAAGTATTACAAACAAGTTGTTTTGTACAATAAAAAAATTGTCGGTTTTATTTAATAACGTGATGACATTTTCGATCGATGAACAGGTTATTTAATAATACAAAAGTCAAATACATTAAATGTAATCGTACAAATGTTGTTGTACAGTTCCTTGTGATACCATACACTGCCATATGTTTCATAGTATGTCAGCGAAGGGACGAATCGTTTCCAAATATGTACCAAAATGCAATATCCACAATAAACTAACACGCATTTCTGGCGGTAACGAATGACAGGTATGATTTACAGTTTTCTTTTTGGTAACAATACAATTAAACGCTTGGCTTAATGGAGGGAATTAATGAAATGCATTGCTTCACATAGGAAATCTGTCAGTGTTCATCTGTAAGGCGGGTAGTGTAATATCTGAAATCAGTGCTACTTGTTTTGCTCTTAAATGATCAGGGGTTAAGCCTAGAATTACACTCCACTGTCGTACTGCGAAAAAAATTAGGCATTTTTTTTTTTTTTATTAAGACGGACAGTTTTACGTATATTGAAAGTACACATGAGAGTTTGTTATTTTCTTTGGGCCATGCTGTTAGTGTCGTATCGGGTGACAACAATTACACAGAGGGGCATCTCAAGAGATCCCGAACGTATGTCTGTGTTTCTGTGCATGTGAGCTTACGTGTGTATTTGAGTGACCGAGGTGTTGTTTTTTTGGTCCGTGTCTGTGTGTGTGTATGTAATGTACACGCGTGCCTGGATTTCTGACCACATGCGCGCGCGTGTATCCACGTGTCCGACTGCAGCTCAGCTGTTGAGGGGTTTCTGCACCTCCTCTGCCATCACAGTGGCGAGCTCCTCTTGGGACCCCTCCTCCCCTGGCATCTACAAGGGAGAATTTCACACCTTTGAGTTCACAGTGATCTCGGGTCACAAAAACATATCCAATACCAAATCAGACATTTATTTTATATAGCGAAGATGAAACCATTTAAGGTCTTTTCACAAATTTAAAGAGACACGTCCAACGTGAACATAATGCTGTTATATAGTAGAAATCATTTTAAATAGTGTTACGCAGCCAGTCAGAACCCAAAACAAGTCACAGCACGTTATGCGGGCCATTCGTAAGAAGTCTGAAAGTTCTTCCAGTGGTAGAAATAAAGTACTCTATGCAGTTACGCAATGCATTAAATTTCAAAAACCGCTGCGTGGATAAATCCAACAGAATCCTCGATACTGTTTCAGTCCCAATCCATCTATATTTTGCACAGTGACATCTTGTGGACATCTGCAATACTACATCACACGCAAAATAACGTGATGGCCGCTGGCGTGAGCTAAATCAGTCAATAGACGAAGTGTCTAAACTGCCCAGCGTGTAATTATTTGGGTGTCTTCCGATTTTGACCCCATTCAAAGTGAAACAGGAGTCGCCCCCCCCCCCGTAATCCTGTACTGGATAAGGTGTTGTAAAATAGATGGATATATTGATGGACTGATTGATGGATGGATAATTGCCTGTAATATCTCAGAATATGATGTCTGAATTTAAAAACTAATCACAAATGGCCATATTAAGAAAAACAGATGGTTGTTATCGTAATATCATACCTCCCAGTATATTGAATCTTCAAAGCAGATGGTGTCAGGAGGAGAACTATAGATGGGCAACTTCATAATGAAACCTATGAAAGGGCAAAAAAGTCTTTTAACTTTAAATATTCAATATTAATGCAAACGCAGCCACACGGGGCAGCAGCCATAATGCAGAACATTTACTTGTGACCATTTGTGGTTTCTTAACTCTACATATTGGCCAGACCATTGCTGCTAGATGCTGCAAATATCTGACGCCCATTTCTGCATGTGCAGGCGATCATGATGTCATCATGACCTCACCATGACCTCACATGCCACATATAGCTTAACGCAGGAAACACAGCTTGTGGAGAAGGTTATATGACTGGTGGTGTTCTGTGATTTTATGTCTGCGTATACACATCTATCAGTGTCACCTTATTGATTGGGAAATAAGGGTACAATTCCCAGGTATTTCAATGATTGATGGTGTAGGGGAGGAAGTTCAGTTATGTGCACATTCGCCCCAGACCTTGTCCAATCAGATTATCAGTGTGCTATGTTGATGCCTATTGGATCTCGATGGATCACATGGTTATTAATCACACACAGGAAGTGGCATATTGACTGAAGTGGAGCATGATATTTTGGAGCTTCCTAATGGAGATTATTTTATTTTAATTTGTTTGTTTATTTATATTCTATATCTTTATGTTTTGATATGTTTTATTATTCCATTTCATAAAATTCCTGACTGCTATATCTGTTTATTGCTAATTTCTACCTGTTCAGCACTTTGGTTGCTTGGATGGATTGATAGGTGGGTGTGTGGATGGGTGGATAGATAGGTTTGCCATAGCGATGTGACAATCCCACCTACCCCGGATGACTCACCCACGATGATGCCCCCAAAGAGAGCCATGCCCAGCGTCACTGCCAGACCGATGGCTTGTCTCGCGGCCTGGGTGGAGGCCAAGAACTTCCCATTGTAGATTTCTGGGAAGACATCTTCCATCCTGAAACAGAGAAGTGTAGAATGGTTCCAGTCCTCTCTCTCCCTGATAGGGGCACAACCCAAAAGGGGCGTCCCTGCAGACACCTCGCTCGATATGCAGGTCAGCGTACTGGCATTTGATATCAGGATTCTATATGTTTTTGCAAGCATAATCTGATTGTCTCTCGATTTCTGCGATTGTTTTGTGATAATCTGAATAGAACACATCTATCTTTTTTGGTAGGTGAGAGGTTTCGGCCTCTATAACCAAGAAATCTGGAATTTTGCTAATAAACTGTTAAGAGGCTGTAGTATTGTTATATTAGAAGTTTTTTTTAGATATTGGTCTGCAGGGGTGACCCAGTATATCAATGGGTAATACTGTTGCCTCGCATCTCTAAGCTGGGGGTTTGAATCCCTTTTCCCCAATTTCCCTGATTTATGTGGCTTTTTTCTGGATTCCCTGGTTTCTTCTATGCAGTTAGGCTAACTGGTGTCTATGAATTGCCCATAGTGTCTGATTGTGTGATGGACCGATATCCCGTGCAGGGTGCACCTCAGCCTCTGTCCTCTGCCGCCTGTGACAGGCTGTGGACCCCCCCCCAGCAGTCCTGCACCGGCTAAGCAGTAGGAAGACAGAAGGATATCACTCTAAATCTGTTAATCTATTATAGCATCTGCGTTTAAAGTTGTCTAAATTATGATCCAAATGATTCCATCAAACACATAGGTTAGTCAATCTGGTTTAGTCAATCTGGATTAGACAATCTGACAATGAAGTTGTAAGGATCACATGTGTATCGCTGTGGTATCAATACAGTGCAAACGCTGCACATGTCCGCTTACAGTGAGTGGCATGTTGTACCGCCCTTACTAATTTATTATTGAGCCAGCAGGAAGCTCAGGAATGGCAAGGGGATGGCTTTGGCTGATGTTTGCGTTACCATGCCAACGGGTCACCATCTGCCTATAGAGAAACCAATTAATGACATCCAGCTGGTTCTAAGTGAACTAATTACCTAGTTAAGGTTTTTTAGGGTGAGATGTAGGAGAGGACAAAAGGCAAAGGAAGGGTCCATCACTTTGGTAGCTTGATGGATTTTGAGTTAATCATATTTCTGAATGGAGGTCATCGACGCTGGTGTTCAGTTCATTGCTTTAAAGGGACCTCGATCTCATTTTGTGCCATTTATCCTTAATAAAGTCTCTATATTTGGTTAAACTGTGTTATTCTGCTGTTTCTGCCATGTGGCGACACTCCCCCCCCACAATCTGTCACATTGTGGAAAAGAAATTTTGACCCTGAGTTAGATCCTCCTCAGGTCTGGACTGACGGACTGACTTGGTGCAAATGTGCCTCTGTGGAGAAGATACTCCCCATGTTACCGAAGGAGAGCTTATTCGACTTAAGTCAGTCCTTAAGTCGAATAAGATTGAACAATAATAGATATTTTATTGATCCCTGTGGGTAAACTGTCTTTTTATGGCTCCCTCAACCTGCTCTTTGTAGAGTAAGCTGTCTGTGAAGGGCAGTCAGCTGTTGGGGCGCCCAGGGAGCTGGGGGTTAAGGGTCTTGCTCAAGGACCCACAGACAAGCTGAAGCTGGGTTTGAACCGGCGACCTTCTGATTACAGGCACACAGACTTAGCCCACTGAGTCACACACTGCCCCATAATAACAACATGATAGTAAAACGTAATAGAAATAATAATAAAAGTAACTACACACGGTACTGTACAGTACAAACTGCTGAAGCCAGACGATGTTTTCCTAGCAGTCTGCACATTCATCATTACGAACCATCGTTTTTTTTTTTTTGACATAATAGGCAGACCGTTGGTAAGTAGGAGTTGTCCGTAAGTCAGACGTTCTTAACCCGTACAGAGGGTGGCCAGGTGGCCATACTCACCCCTCCCCATAGACGTCGCTAGTGGCCAGGCAGGCGGTGACGGCCCCCACCACGGCCCCCAGGATGCCTGGCATGCCGTGCAGGTTGTGGACCCCACAGGTGTCCTGGATGCGCAGCTTCTTCTCCAGGACGGGCTGCATCGTACGGAGGAAGCGACATCAGGAAGTTCGTGTTTGGATAAAGGATGGAAATGCTGCCACAATCTCACCGAGAGTGAGACATTTTAATTCTGTCATGTCTGAGAATTACTAACCTATTCATTAACACATGAGTAAGGCTGGTACACAGGGCACGTTAGGTGACAATTCATTTGCTTCACCTTGCGAATCAGAAATTATTTTTTTTCTGTTGCCCCATTAGAAAATGCACCAAATTGTATCCATGTGAACAACCCAAAACTTGCTTTGTCTTTGTGTTTTTTTTCCAGTGCTCACGCATCTTTGGTCTTCATTGTTCCTCACTGCTAAACCTGTCATCATTCCTGTGTATTTAGAATCCTACAAAAATATACTATGTGTTTCTCTTATTGCGTGACGAATTGTGAATACTTTGTGTTCTTGATTAAATGCATGCTCATTGTTCGGTTTCAGTGTTTTTGCAGAAACGTGGACTGTCTGGAGGTCCCCGAGGTCCAGGTTAGCAAACGCCGCTGCATGGGTTCCATACCGACAGGAACTTGTAGCCCAGGGTGGAGATGATCCCAGCTAGGAATCCCACGACCATGGAGCCAAAGGGAGTGAGCATCATCTCTCCTGCGGTCCCCACTGCAACTCCACCAGCGATGGCTGCATTCTGGATGTGCACCTGCAGGAGATGGTCAAAAGGGGGCGCTCACACCCAGGCAGTGTACCACTCATCACTGAAGGGACTCCTAGACTTATTGTTGGCAGGACAAGCTCTTAGCAGACTTAAAGGCTGGAGCAGAACATTTACTGATCCCAAAACAGCTTCTTCCACGTATCTGAATGGAAGGGTAGTGGGTAGCAAGGTGATGCTAAGCACTGGTTTGACAGACTGCAGTTCACTTTCTATAAAGTTATTGAACCACTGTGGTATAATACACCCCCGTTTAAGGAAGGACAACTGTAAGACAATGTGAAATAGTGCCAAAATAGTAAAGGAAATGAGAATTTTGAATGTGGCAGTGAAGTCAAGAGAAGCTGAAGCTGAAGAAGGGGTGTTGCTAGAAATCCTGACAAAATGTCATCTTGGATCCCCTCGGTACTTTTTGTGGGTGGGGTCGAGGTTCCTTTAACGCGGTAACCCCCTCAATCTGCCAGGGTCTCCATGTCCCTCCAAGCAAAAAGAGACTAAAGTAGAAAAGAATAGAAAAAGACTAAAAAAGCAGTCATGGTCTATTATTTTAGTTTCTCATCTACATGTGTCTCATTTATACCTGCAGAATAACCGTCCTTTTTGTTTAAACTGTAACTCAGTTCTAGCAATAAAATCCAACAGTGCATAAACGGTGACAGATCTGATCGTATTTTCCTCTCCTTTCAGTTCCCACCCGTCACGTCTGGTCGACCAGCAAAGCCATTCTTATACTCGCTACTTGTTGTGATATCCTTGTGTCCCACTATGAAATGTCACCAGTTTTGTTCAAGGGGATTTCAAATGGCAGGTTCAAGTTGGCTAAGTGGTTAGTCAGGTTGTGCTCAAAGAAGCCTTCTGATCTGGAAATTTCCACTCTCTCTCGTGGAAAAAAAAGATTGTTTAAATGTTGTCGTCAACTTGTTTTATACATCAATGTCCAGCGTCCCAACCCC